>JAYXIM010054355.1:0-36339 GCA_037575425.1 Anastrepha fraterculus
GCGGCAGCATCAATTATTTTGGAAAAATTGGTTCACCTATACAAGTAATATCGCCTTGAAGTTTAATATCAGCGAAAATCTGCAACAAAATTGGGTTGATCGTCAAAAGTTTGCACGCTACTGTCACTGGAGCTACATTTTTTTAATCTTTTTGTTTTGAATTTTAAAGGGTTTTTGTTCGCTACTTGTTTTCAAAAGGATAATCTACACAGCACTAGGGTAATTAATATGCATCCCAAGAATCAATTTGGGACTTTAATTTTTTTAAACGGTTAATTTTATGTGGAGGTCGGCAAACGAAAAAATTAATTCAACGGCTGTATTTTTCCTACACTCACGCAATAGAAGGCCGTTTATTGTGATCCAAAATTTTAAAAATTTGTATAAAACTTATCGCCTGCCAGAAAAGCACCAACAGAGCGATAGCGCAATTTCTTATCAACTCGAAAGGAAGGGCCTACGCTTGATGGGTCCAACAAATGTCTACCAAGGGCACCGGCTGTTGATAGGCATATGACAATAAAAAGCACTTTCTCCATTTTAGTCTAGCGCTGTTTAGATAAAGGAGGCGTAGTTGTTGGTCAGATATATGGACAGTGGATCGGCAACTTTCTCTATCTCTTAATATTATATATCTCTAAAACTCATTTTCTTAAAAAATATTTCGTCATGCGTTATTAATTCATAGCCTAAACACAATCCAAATTGGACCATAAATAAATTTGTTTGGGATATTTAGGCACTGCTATCTGGCTAACTTATATATATTTATAGAAAAAAATATATGTAATTGGTATATATTTTCAATACCCACCCAGTGAGCTCTTAACTAAGATTTGTACCTGCATTTGATGTTCAGTATATGCCGGTTTGTAAATATTAGGTTGGGGAATAAGTTCGTAGAGTTTTTACCGAAGACTTTTATTTAAACAAAAAACAATAATTGTATCAATAAGTTAATCAACTATATATTCGCTGTTGCTGTTTTCAACCTCTTCCCATCTCACGATCAATTTGTTGATGCCGCTCCTCCAAAAATCGTCTGGTCTGGTGTTAAAGAAGTTGTTGAGCCAATTTTTAATGGCTTGACAGCGAGTGGATAAGATGGTAATCGGTCGGTGCAAGGTCCGGAGAATACGGCGGATGCTAAACGATCTCCTATTTGAGCTCTTGGAGTGCGGCGTTGACAACTTTTGCAACATGGGGCCTGGCGTTGTCGTGAAAGAGTATAATTTAACCACGTCGATCAGGTCTTTTCGGTCGAATGTCCTCATTTGAACAGTGTAGCTGGGAAATGTAGAGCTCCTTGTTGACCGTGTTATTCTTTTCGAGCATTTCTCAGTGCACCATGCCCTCCCAGTCCCACTAAACACATATCATGATCTTCTTTGGATGAAGATCCGGCTTGACTCTCGTTTCTGGCGTATCTCCTGGAGCCACTCACTCCTTTCTGTGCTTCATATTGATGTATAGGCACCACTTATCATCTCTCGTGACGATTCGGTACGAAAAGCGCGGTTTTTGACCGCGTGTTGCTCGATTGCAGCCGAAATGCTGAGACGCAATTTGAAGGTGACCTTCTTTGTTTTTTTCGTTGAGCTCGTGAGGCACCCAGGCTCCCAATTTTTCGGTAAATCGGTAAATCCCATTGAACGAAGATGATTGAGAATCGTTTTATGATCGCAGTTCATTTTCTCCACCAATTCACGACTTCTCCACCACTGTTCTCCTTCAAAAGTGATTTGAGACGTTCTTCATCGAATTCAGAAGGGCTTCAGCTGCGGGACGTGGCATCGATGCCAAAGTCGCCATTTCTGAACTTTGCAACCATTTCCGTGCTGTGGACTCACCTATGACAGCTTCTCCATGCACATCGCAAATGTCTCGGGCTACTTCGACAGCTATTTGACCTTCCCAACCCAAAAAATGCCGTTATTTATATATGATAATAAAAAATTTACCTGTCCATGAATGAAATTTATATTTATGACGAATTTCTTACTGATTGAATAACTTCGTTAATGAGTAGAATTAAATATTAATTGGACGCATCCGTTCGCTATAAAATACACGAGCATTAAGAACGTATTAATGTTGCATTCAAAAAAAGTATTGAATAAGTGTATTTATCAAATACCAGGCACAATAATGCCATACAAATGTGTAAGCTGGTTAATATTCACTAAATGTATACGAGTATGTATGCAGTGTGAACAGCAGCTTATACCTACTTATGTAGTAGGGATGCCAATCCCGGGATACCGGTATTTTTTAAGTCTCAAAAATCCAGGAATTATTGGAAAATAGTCTCAGAATTTTCGGAATTTCTATTATTTTACGAAGAATGTGAAATGGAGACAGAGAACCCCTTTTTTATAGCAAAAATAAAAACCACTTTGAGATTATAACACTTTTGTAGTAGACTCCAAATGGGTTACTTGTGTTCAATGTTCAATTCTTTACATGAATGAAATAAATACTTATATTTGTGTTGGATCAAGTAATATGTACACATGTACATATATATGTAAATGATAAAATTATGACCTGACTTTACATTCTAGGTTCGAACCATATTAAAAAGGTTTTGTCCTGAACAAAACGAAGTCAGGATACTCTTCTGCTGTTTATTCACAGTTTTTAGGAGCTAGCGATAAAAGTTAAACAGCTATGTCTAAAAGATGTGATTAAGTTTTGCAAGCCTTGCAAGCCTCCAAAACTTTCACATTATTTTGCAAGTAGAAATCACTGGAGTCTTCAAATAGTTTTGGCCAGAGACACAGGAGTGACGGCTTTACATTTTAATTTTAATGAGAACTAGCGACTGACTTTAGCGGTATGTCAAATGCAAAAGGTCAAGGATCCGAATATCTTAACATAACAAACTATTGTCTATTGTTTTGTTACTAATTAAACCATTTTCACTGTAAATAAAACGCTATGGTTAAAACCGATTTATATATTACTTACAATATGGCAGGAGAGTTTCTCCACCAATATTGATGACATTTTTTCGACTAAGTCGTTGCAAAACAATTAATACCTAAATCCAGCCACAAACCCCAAAATTTTGGAGTTGTAATACCAACATTCTGAAAATCTCGGGATTGTAAAAATCGAAAAGAAGTTAAGTCCGTTATAGATATTTTCTAGATGGATAGATTTCATAAGTGGCTTGCACTTCGACCTCATGGTCTTTTGTGCCCTTTAACTGTTACAGATAGATATGAAATTATAATACTTTTTTAATGAAGTTAGTTTTACAAAACTTTACTTAATCACCATTCACCTTCACTTAAACCACTTGCATCTACACAAGCCTTCAAACGATTAGGCCATTCAGCTATTGTAGCACGCACGGTTTCCATGGATATCGACGTCGCTGCTCGAACCAAACATTGTTCGAGACTCTCTCTAAATTTCTGTGAGGTTTTTGACAAGCCATTTTCTGCAATTCTGATTACAAACTGTAATCCAATGGATTCATATCTGGACTTCCAGACGGGCAATCTTCTGCGGCTATCAACCCAGGAATATTGTTTTTTAGCCACTGCTGAGTGGTTTTTACCTTATGGGCTGGATGGAAATCTTGCGGGAACATCTAACGCTATTCATTGAAGAGAGTACTGCTCAACTGTTCACCACTCCTTCTGAGACATCATCCTGGTACACTTTTGCACCGGTCTCAGCTCCTTCTTCGCAGAAATAAAGAGATGTGACGCCTTTGCAAAACATTACGTAGGCTGGATGATGGCCACCCTGGTCCCTTAGAACATTTTTTGCGTATTTAAAAGTTTTAGCATAGATTTAGTCGTTTTGCTTATTTAAAACTTCATCAACAGTGAACATTTATTCGTCTGAGAAAAAATATTTTCATTACCGATGGCCGCGTGCCACCGAAGCAGCTGCTTCCATCATGACCAGTTGAGCGACGGAGGAGTTTCATGTGGAGGTAATCTCTAATTAGCCTTGGCATAGATCTGGTCGATATATTCATTTCCCTCGACAGGATTTTGTGCTTTCTAAGGGGATTTCTGCGAACTCTTTCTCGAACGGCTTTTAATGCCGCACTGGTTCGAACCACGCGAGGACGACCTGTTTTTTGCTGTTTCTTATTTTGGGAAGAAGGATTGATCATGCGGTAAACAAACATTCTCGAAATATTTAGTTTTTTCAGCAATTCGTAAATCTCACTTGCACTTTTACCACATTTTTGCAGTGCAATGCGATTTTTCTTAGCTCCCCACTTCACTGTTAACAAACTAAATTTGTCACGAAACTGAGTATAATTTATAAGTTGGCATTGCATATGAACAAAAGCAAAAATAAGGGAACTTCTGTTGCGAATTTGTCTTCTAATTCTAAAAGCTGTCACAGAATTTATGACAAGATTGAGTATGTTCCTAATTGTTAAAAAAAAAATCCTCGTTGGTACTTCCTAAATTTGTTCTATGGCCAATAATTAAAGGCACCTGTTTTATTTATTTTATTTTGTTTTTAATTAATTTTTTATCGAGATTTTTGTTATCTAATTTTTTAGCATGAGGCACCTATTCTTCGAGATTACAATCTTTCCTGTATAAAAAAGTTAAAATTATATTTTTTTAATAAAACATTTTTATACATTTCTGTAGGAAACCAAAAAGGAAATTAAATAATATCGATCTACGAACATTTTGCACCAAATTTTCGGAAAAGTGCAAAAATGCACGATTGAGGCCTGTTTTAACCCTTAGCCGCATGAATTAATAAAGCGCTGAAAGCAAATTGTTTCACGGTGGAAATAGCTTTATTTATTTATCAATGAAAAATATTCAAACAAAAATAATGAACAAATTTTATATCAACGAAATCATATATAAAAACTAGTTGTTAAATATAGATAGATGAGGAACGGAAAAATTATTACCCGTCGATAAAAATGAGTATATCTGCTTATGAAAATATTTTTTTGTCAAAAAGTGCTTACAAATTACTCTGTTATCGGTTTTTCAAAATGAATCACTTGCACTTCAATTCTGATATTTTACTCCCTTGCTCAAAAGTGAGGTTTTTCATTGGAAAGATGTTTGCGGTTTATTATTGCTAAATATATATTTTATGCATAAAAAAATAGTTTGAATTATGTTAAAGGGTTGATCGTCTTAAAAAAAAATAGGTATTAGTTTTGTTTAACAATATATAAAGTTCAGGAAGTAACATCAAGAACATTACTTTTTTTTATTTACTGTGGTCATCCTAATGTACATACAGATATTATATATAGTGCATAGGTATATAATTCATATTAAAATGCATCTACTATTTACTTTGAATACATTAAATAGTTGCTCGCATCCCTTCTGTAGTAATAATGCTGAATACATACTATAAATTTGGAATTGTAAATGACGCAGCGCATAAATAATGCAGGCACATTTACATATGTGCATGTAGACTTTAATTTGTGGTCAGCGCATTTGCAGTGAAATGGAAATTTACGACTATTATATGCGCTCAGTAATAGCAACGACTGCACAGAAATAATGCAAATTTGCATAATAAGCAGAATTGTACTCGTACAACAAAAACTCTTGCGAAATGAGGAACAATGAGGTAATTTTATCTACAAATTTGCTCGAGAGTTGTATGTACATATAATTATGCGAGTGTATGTGAGTATGTGTGTCAGTAACTTAAGTATAATATTAAGTATAAACTTATAAAATGTATTGCCCTTTAAAGTGCTTTGCTTCTTTTTTACTTTTTTCTTATTTTTCTACATATAGAATTTCCATCAAGTTAAAGGCTGGCGTGTGCTGCTATGCTTTGAATTAGTTCTTGCACTTTTTTCACTTTGACTTTTTTCTATGAAGTTAAGCCTAAGCTCTCAAACTGCGAAATTCTTATAAACATTCGTTTCACAGTTTTGGTGGCTGGACTAATGGATTTGAACGGATAAGGATTCGTGTTTTGTGAGACCAACTTTACTCTCTTATATTCTTTGCAAGCAAATCAATTCTTCTTTTCCTTGAAATCCACTAGATAAAATATGTTATCAACTGGTAACATTTCGACTATCTCACCTTATTAAGTGGCTTTTTATTTGTGGCGCAATAGCGAGAAATTTTTAAAATTCTCTTCTGTTCAAGCGAGTCGCTACAGACTTGAGCTCTTCAAGCAGGTTTTTTTCTTCCCTACCTATGTTCCCAGCGGCATAGGTGATGAAATCTGCTTAAAATCTCAGCGAAAACAAAAAATATATAAATAATATAAATAAAAAATTTACACCGCCAATGGTTTAATAGTTTCCCAGTTTCTTTTAATTGTCTCCATTCTTTTTTTCGTTTGAGTAGTCATGGTAAACTCGGTAAACTCTACAATATCGTAGAATCTTGGCTTTATCAGTGTTTCTGATAATGATGCATGTACATGCTATGTATTTGTTCATATCCAAATCTATCGGTATTTTAAATACTTTTTGATTTTAAATACTGTTTACCTGATTTTACCAATGAGCCCAAAGAAGGAGTGAAAAATAGCTGGGATCGTAATCATACCTAAACGATTTCAGTGAAGGATGTTTGTTTATTCCACCAGTTAAATCTCAGCATGGAGCTTTTTCCCCTTATCATTGTCGAGACTTTCGCAAACGCGTTCACGTACCATGCGCTGTTTTTTGTTAGGTTTCACACGCCGTTTCAGAAGGTTGCCGCAAGTTCTTTATGATTAGAACTCAGTATCGTTGCATACTCTTCATTGATGAGTACACCTTATACTTTTAGTATTTGTTAGCCATTTTGGGAAGAATAATTTCCTCGTATATATAATTTTGAATATCCGCTAAGTCACCAAGATAAGTTTTTGACAATTTTTCCATTCCTATGTTTAGGCGACATGCTTCGAAAAGCAAAATATTGACATAATATTTTGAGCGACATGTGGTGAGGAGCAGGACGTTTGTTTTTATAAATTAAGATGTTCTGAATTTTAACCTAAATGATCCAGAAATACAATTTTTTGAAATAATTCGATAAACTCGAATATCTGGCAATTTTTGTGGTAACATATTTGTTATCATATATACCTACATATATAAAGTGTGGCTAAGTTTCAAGGCCGGTGTTGATTTTGAATAAAATACAATTTTTTTAGGAAATTATTGTCATTTCTCTTTAGTATGATAATACTAGTATGGCTCAAATATATATATGGAACAAAATATTGGACAAATGGCCGCTGCAGCCTCAGCGGCACACTTATCGGATTATCATTCGCCCAAATGCGGCAATTCTGCTTATTGACGAATCCACTGAGGTGAAAATGTGCCGCATCCCTGAAGATGATTTTCTTCACGAGGTGCGCGATATGCATTTTGATTTGAACGCTCGATATCCTAATAAGCCTGAATAACTTTAACGCGTTGCTCGATTGTGTATCTTTCCATGGTTTAAATTGAGTCTGAAATTGAAAAATGTCAAATGAAATGCAGAAAAACTTAACTTTTAATATAATATATGTATACGCGTACACCCTTTCTGGGTGTTTGGCCGAGCTCCTCCTCCTATTTGTGGTGTGCGTTTTGATTTTGTTCCACAAATGGAGGAACCTACAGTTTTAAGCCGATTCCGAAGGGCAGACTTTTTATTATCAGCTTTTTTATGGCAGAAATACACTCGGAGGTTTGCTATTGCCTGCCGAGGGGCGACCGCTATAAGAAATTTTTTTTTCTTAATTTTGCTGTTTCACCGAGATTCGAACCTTCGTTCTCTCCGTGAATTTCCGAATGGTAGTCACGCACCAACTCATTCGGCTACGGCGGCCGACTAATATATTGTAAACTTTGAATATGAGCCAAAAGCATTTTTAGAAATATTTAGACACCAGTTTCACCTAGAGAATAACATTTTCGGTATAAAAAGTGGCTTATAACCTTCTTAGAAAATGTGTATACTTACTACTCAAAGCCATTTCGAGTTTGATCCATCCGTTTCTGAAATTAACGAATTCAACCACACAGTGGAAGTTTGGACTATAACGTCATTATTGACGATAAGGTTTGAAACGGTACTAAGAAATCGCTTGTAACAGTTTTTCAAAACCACTATTAATCAGTTATCTAGAAAGTTGACTTCATCACTTTTAGTTCCTCAGCCACTATAATCCCTCTAATTTAGCTCTGTTAAATCAGTCTATTTATTCATTTGCATGTAAAGGAACTATTTTGTTTTTTGTTTGTTTAGTTTACTACTAGGATGAAATATACCTTTTAAAACAATTTTTTTGGTTAAGAATATTTATATTTCTGTTTAAAATTTTTGAAAAAACTTTTGTCACACAATCGAACTATTTTTCACTGACTTCCTGTACGTATTCGAACATAAATCGAAAAGTTGCAGGGATTACTTAGCATATTCTCTGGTGGTTGTAATATATTATAATATATGATATACCATACATTCATAATATGTAATGAATTCACATAATATAACATAATGAGAGAGAGAACAGTTGCTCTATACCTAAGAATATGGTATGTACCTTTGTAAAATAAGATATAATATGTACTTCTCGACTGAACATACAAAAATAAATGAATCACTCTTGTTAACAGTCTCAGCTATCAGTAAAACAAAAGAGATACGTTTGCCACACAAATTAAAAAAAATATATACATATATGGAAACAAAAAAATTTTTTTTTAAATTAAATTTTGTCCCAAGAAATTTAAAAAATAATGAAAAACCGACGTTATTTCACTTTCAAAAGCCCTTTACCCAAATTTTCAACATTGAATATGTAAAGGTATTTCATTATTTTTAATTTTTGTTTCTTAACTCTTTTAATTTAATTCTTATTTACTCAAACTTATAAATAAACTAATTTTTAGAATATTGACAATGTTGAAAATATTTCGGTGGAATCGCTCATATGTACGTGTGTACAATTTTTACTGGAGAACAAAAAGCTCGGTTTCGAATGCGTTATTCTGCTTTGTTTCATGCTTTGTTAAGTATTTGGCCGCATTTTTTCTCCAATTAGTTCTGAACGTCTTGATGTTATTACTTAAACTGGGTGATGTATGTATATATAGATTGAGACCCCCGCCGAACAGCAATTAGCTTTTTTTAATGGCAGGAATATACTCGGAAGTTTGGCATGGCCAACGTTATTGGAAAAAACCATTTGGTGTTTCATGCACAGAGTATCAGTGTCAGATAATATGAGAAAATTGGAAATACGAAATTTAAAATGAGTAATAATAAAGTGGGCAGCCGCCGTAGCCGAATGAGTTGGTGCGTGATTACCATTCGGAATTCACATAGAGGTCGTTGGTTCGAATCACGGTGAAAGCAAAATTAATAAAAAACATTTTTCTAATAGCGGTCGCCCCTCGGCAGGTAATGGCAAACCTCCGAGTGTATTTCTGCCATGAAAAAGCGCCTCATAAAAATATCTGCCGTTCGGAGTCGGCTTGAAACTGTAGGTCCCTCCATTTGTGGAACAACATCAAGGCGCACACCACAAATAGGAGGAGGAGCTCGGCCAAACACCTAACAGCAGTGTACGCGCCAATTATTTATTTATAGCGCCAATTAAGAAGAATAATAAAGTGCAAATACATTAATTATTACTAACTCTTTATTTATAATAACCCATGTGACTACAACGCTTGTATTCCCTAAAGTGAGCTGTCAAATGCACATCAAGTGCTTATGTGGCGTCAAAAAAGTGAAGATATATGTTTATGTAAAATTATATTTTCTATTTATTTATATATAGGGGCGTATGAAATATTCGTGTGTCGCAGGTGAAATTGTCTGTCAAAATGTATGCACATACAGATGTACGTATATAAATGCCCACCACATTCGAATGCGTATATACTAAGTATTAGATATTAATATGCCATCGTTTGACTGTCCTAACCTTTGCATAGTATTTAGAGGCTTGTTTTGTGGAAAGTAAATTAAATTAATTATCTACTTCTGCCCATGGGCATTTCAAATTTAACTTTTACAGGTATATTTAGAGGATGTGCAGGCAAGAGGATGTGTGAGGCGTCTAATGGTTGAATATTTTACTAAATATCGATATGCATTCCCTTTGAGCAGTTTATTTGTTTACTGAATTATTTATTTACAAATGAAATATAATTATAAATAATTACATACAACAACTTAAACCGCATGGTGTATATTTTCCTATTTATAACAATGATATGAGTTATTTGTATAATTTCAAATTCAGAAGTTTGATTGGGAATTTGAAATTGGTGGGTATAAAAAGTTTAATATAAAATAATAAATAGCGTAGCACACACATATTTGTTTAAAGACGTAAAATCTATTTTCTGCTCAATTACAATCATTTATATTATTATAATTTATATTATAATATTGTCGCTTTTGAACGCCGTTGGTTTTATGAGAGTTTCGATCCATCGGACCAAACGGTAATCACCCACCACAGCCGGTTTTGTGTTACGGACATGGATTTACATCCAGCCTAAAATTAGTAATTCAGAATTAATGCACGTGGAATATTCTACATATTATTATACGTATTATTATACGTATATTATATAATGCTTTACTATACCCAACTACAAGAAATATTAGATGAAATGAAAATCTTTTCGTTTTTCGCTAGAAGTCTTCGGTGAGCCATATCTAAAGATGATTACATCGCATCGGTTCATACGAAATACAGTTTTAAGGTATTATTTGAGAAAAACATATGCATTTTTTTATAAAGACGACTCCATATCAATTAAACGAAGCGTCTTGGACATTGCAGTCACTTCTTCAAAAATTAGTCTATTTGAGAAGTGCTGAATGTTAAAAATAAAGTTTTTTAAAGTGGAATATGAAGGCTGGTTAAATTTCAAGGGCCGATGTTGAATGTGAATCACACCTAAAATTCAAGTTTTTTCTGCATTTCATTTGACATTTTTCAATTTCAGACTAACTCAATTTGAACCATGGAAACATGCAATCGAGCACGCGTTAAAGTTATTCAGGCTTATTATGAAAACGGCACTGGCCCTTGAAACTAAACCACCCTTTATTTTTTTTTTTTGAAATTTTTTCGGAAAAAATTAAATATTTTTGTTCGAAATTTTCTTTGTCATTGCTTAAAAAGGTTAGATTCGGTTAAGTTGACCTGGCTGGCTGAAAGCCATCACATAGACCTAGGCCCAGATGGATCTATACCTTTCATTTTATTTGTGGTAGACATCTTGTTATGCGTTTACGTCTTTTACGAATCCAAGTAAATCCTCTCTACCCCGGAAGGTATTCTAACTTCTCCTAATATAGAGCTTCTAAGCATTTTAATCTGGTTATAGCAGACGCAGGGCAAGAACATAAAAGGTGTTCTAACGCATTATTAGTAAGTGAAAAAAATCCTTAAGAATAATATTATTTTTCACATTCAAGAGGATCCCAACTGCTGAACGCACTTTGATTCCAGCGCAATTTAAAATGAATTCGTTCATTTAAACCAAATTTTGACCTGTCGTTTAGCTTTAACTCATTTCAACTAGCATTCGTAAAATGAAAATTTACTCAAAATCTTGACAGGAATTACTGGTCACTTCATAATTGCATGCAAATCAGTTTCAATTCTTACATTATTTCATATTCTAAATTCAAGTGCTAGTCCTCAATTTTGCAAAGGTTGGTAAATAAATAAATTCCAAAGTAAAAGTTTTTTTTATTATCCAATGGCATTGATTTCAGCTTAATTTGCTTGCCTTGCGTGGTTATGCTGCTGAACAAGAAACACTTGGCATCATTAACTATGAATACCTCCTCAATAGATCAATGGGAGCTTAAACGAGTATATTGTAGGTATGCGACACACACACATGGCCATCCACATTTCAAATTCAAGCAGAGAATAATGCACATAATCTAACTTCTTTTCAATTGCAAATCAGCATAAATAGAAATACTCGTAAGCGCCAGTCACCAATTTGTGCCATCGTTACAAAATGTAAAAATTTTATCCACAAATAAAACGAAACAGTTTCACTCCAAATTGATATACCAAAAAGTTCATGTAGGATAAGAAGTATAGTGGAAAAAAGCAACATGAGAAATAAGAAATTACTGAGGCAAATTACCTCTGTGGCTTTCGGGAGTTTACCTGCTGCTGTTTCACCTGGCCAACCAACCAACTAGGGAGGCAAAAGAGGTTGGTCGGAATATTTTTTGAAAAAATTCAGTTATCAACTTTTGCTGCATTTTGTGTTTGTATTTCATACAGGAAAGTCTACGAATATATGCAAGGTTGTGTAATCAGAAATCTACTTCTGGCTAATGATGTGGAATATTTTTATCCTTCTCCAAAATGTCAGCAAATTTTGAGTTATTTCATGGAATTGCTACCAACAAAGAGAACACACATACATGTATCAAGTAAACTACTCGTGTATATGTATGTAATCCCAGAATATACGGTTACTTGATGTTTGTTGCACTTATTTTACGAACAGCAGTATTTCATTTAAGAACGAAATGTAACTTAAGCCGGATTAAAAGTAAACTTTTGAATTTAGATTTGAGTTTTAAAATCCGGATATTGAAAAGGACAGTCAATAGTGGATTTGAGATTGTGGAATGCATGATGAATTTTTATGAATACGTTAATACATTTAATATCACTATTTTTCTGATAATTAGACCAAGTGAAAGGGTTTTCAAAAGGCGCACCTAAATTTTGTTTTAAAATAAAAGTCGGAAAAATTTAGAATTTTTCAGGTTTCACCATTTTTATTCAAAATATTTTTCTGAATTATTATATGTGGAAGATGGCATGATTTAAATGCCCATCGTGAGCACCTATACATGAGAATTAAAATTTTCACGAACTTGATCACACCTTATCGCATTGAGTTCAACAATCTCGCTGTTGTGTCAAATGTCTCGTTTCAGCTCTGGAAGCTTAGACTTTATTTTTCAAAAAAAACCTCACAAGAGTAGTGTAATGGAGTTAGATCACATGATCTGGGTGACCGGTTTGTATTACTATTACGTAAGATTTATTGACCAGGAAGCTCAGATCGCAATAATGCAATGTTTTCCAGTGTTTCGTGACTTTTGGCCTATTTTTTTGGTCTATTTCTTCATTGAAGTTACTAAACACCTTCTATCGGTTGTCTTTACCGTATTTTACTTTAACCATCCAGAGTGAAATGAGTTTCACCACTAAAGATGATTTTGCGTGAAAAAGAGCATCATGTCCAAAGAACCATTTCATTTGTTTTCAAAGATCGACTATTTTCAGAATGAGTTACAATAATTTGAACGCATTATTCTAAAATTATTCATCACATAATGGAAATTGCTCAGTGCGACCGTCATGTAAGCACTTTTTGGACTGCCCAAGTGCCTAGCGATGTTGAAAACCCCTTTGGAACCTCTTCATTTCTGAAGCCAATGGCAACGAGAGGCCAAAATACGTGAGTGCGAGGAGATACTGGCCAGTAGGAACAACGCCCGAAAATTTTATTTGAAAGTTAAGCGGCTTACAGACGGTTTTAAGACCGAGAATTTTTCCTGTAAGAACAGAGCATACTCAAATTATGGAGGAAATACTTCTCGAACCTATTAAATAGTGATAGCTCCGCATGTCACAGAGAATGTGAAGATCCTGATACCCCAATCGTTGACGTCGGAATTGTCGTTCCGCTACCCGACCATGACGAGGTGAGAATAGCAATTACGTGGCTAAAGAACAACAAAGCCGCGGGCGCCAACGAACGGCCGACTGAGCTATTCAAACATGTCGGCGAGGAGCTGGTAAGGTGCATGCATCAACTTCTATGTAAAATATGGTCGAATGAAAGCATGCCTGCTGATTGGAATTTAAGTGTGCTCTGCCCAATCCATAAGAAGGGCGATCCTGCAATTTGTGCCAATTACCGCGGGATTAGTCTTCTAAATATCGCCTATAAGGTTCTGCAAGCATATTGTGTGAAAGACTGAAGCCCACCATCAACCAACTGATTGGACCTTATCAGTGTGGCTTCAGACCTGGAAAGTCTACCATTAACCAAATATTCACAATATGCCAAATCCTGGAAAAGACCCATGAAAGGAGAATCGATACACACCATCTTTTCGTCGATTCCAAAGCTGCATTCGACAGTACGCAAACTAATACGGCTTTTCAAGATGGCGTTGCTCAACACCAGCAGCGACATCAGAATTGGGAAGGGCCTCTCCGAGCCGTTTGATACCAAACGAGGTTTCAGACAAGGTGACTCGCTGTCGTGTGACTTCTTTAACCTGATGTTGGAGAGCATCGTACGAGCCGCAGAACTTAATCGCTCAGGTGTAATTTTTTATAACAGCGTACAATTGTTGGCATATGCCGATGATATTGACATCATCGGCCTTAACAACCGCGCTGTTAGTTCTGCCTTCTCCAAACTGGATAAAGAGGCAAAGCGTATGGGTCTGGTGGTGAACGAGGACAGAACGAAGTACCTCTTGTCTTCAAACAAACAGTCGGCGCACTCCCATATCGGCCCCCACGTCACTGTTGACAGTTATAATTTTGAGGTTGTAAAGGACTTCGTATACTTAGGAACCAGCATTAACACCGATAACAATGTCAGCCTTACAATCCAACGTAGAATCTCTCTTGCCAACAAGTGCTACTTTGGACTAAGTAGGCAACTGAGCAGTAAAGTCATCTCTCAACGAACAAAACTAAAACTCTACAAGGCTCTCATCATGCCCGTTCTAACCTATGGAGCAGAAGCGTGGACGATGACAACAACCGATGAAGCGATGCTTGGAGTGTTTGTGAGAAAGATTCTGCGTAAGATTTTTGGACCTTTGCACGTTGGCAACGGCGAATATCGCAGACGATGGAACGATAAGCTGTATGAGCTTTACGACGACATAGAAATATCGCAGCAAATAAAGATCCAGCGGCTACGTTGGCTGGGTCATGTCGTCCGAATGGATACAAACGCTCCGGCTCTGAAAGTATTCGATGTGGTGCCAACTGGTGGTAGCAGAGGAAAAGGAAGACCTCCTCTGCGTTGAAGAGATCAGATGGAGAAGGACTTGGCTTCACTTGGTGTGTCCAACTGGCGCTGGTTAGTGCGAGAAAGAAGCGACTGGCGCGCTTTGTTAAGCTCGGCCAAAATCGCGTACGCGGTTACCGCGCCAATTAAGAAGAAGAAGAATGGTGAGTGATTACGAGAACTATCTCACTTACGATAACGTCAACGTTTGGTTGTGTGCAGTTGTTTTTGTCTATGTTGGGCTTTGCAGATTATCACATCAGTATGAGATACTGTAATACTTACTGACAGCAACTGAACCATCTAAAAGAAGTAAATGCGCCCAGAAAGAGAGAAATTATGTTCCATCGGAGCAATCCAGGCCATACGCATACATAGGTACCTTCCAGAAGTTCTGGAAACATGGCTAGGAAGTTTGTATATATGCACTACGTAGTGCCCAGCTGGACCCAAGGAATTGACTCCTATGAGCTCTTCTCCCCGCTTTAATTGAAATTATTAATCATTGATATCGTGCTGCCTGCTCCGTCACTAGGCATAAGCAATTTTGAGCCAGTCACTGCACTGTGCTCTACAGGTCTTGTGTTATGCCCATGCGATCTTATTTTTAATCAAACTTTCTACTTCTAAAAATTTTCAAGAGCATCAAAACATGTATCTATCGAACACAAACTAAAAATGTGAAAGGGCTGATAATGCCAAAAAAAAAAAGAAAAACGTAAGCCGAAAGAGCGTTTTAGGTGGAATTTGAAATTTCTGTTTTGTTTTTTTAACAAAAATATTATACAAAGGAATTGGCGGGCTACAACGAATAAACCTGACTTCCAAACTTTGACAACAGGCAGCTGCTATGACAGTTAATACCTAAAGAGGTGTCGTATTTGCAAGCAGTCCCCTACATATTTAAATGCCACATATATGTGTACTCACATACATGGGTATGTAGAAAATGGGTAGTAGTGGCATTATCATCTTTGACTATAATTGTTAAAATTGTTGTTGTTATTATGCTAGCATCCTCATCACACCCTCGCATCAACACAATTAGTTGTTACAACACTTGGCTATTGTTGTTTATACTTCGACTACATATTATTATTGTAGGTAATGTTGTTGCTCGCTGTTAACAAGCCATTTTGTGCTCAACAGCTAAGTCTCACAGCAGTCACGAAACAACAAACGAGCAACAACTTTAATACTTGTTACATGAATTCACAAACAGCGGTCCACATACTTGCCAGTATTGATATCTGCATCCACATTTCGTTGTAGCCGAGTGCATGTGTGGGCGAGGGAGTATGTGTAGCTGGCGCCTAAAAGCCTGCCGACATTATGATGATACTTAAAAATATATGTGGTAGTTTTACAACATTGTAACTTGTATGTAGGTTGAGGGTTTATAAATACATATACATATACATATACATATACAATACATAAGTACGAACATGTGTGACATGAAAATGTAAGTGTATATTAGCTGCGGAAACACAATTTGTTTATATAACCATGTATTAAAGTGCGACTAACAGTAATCAGATGACACTTAGCAGCGTATTAAAAATTTGTCACAGCTGCTCTCAGCTAGCTTGCATATATGTACGAGTATTGTACAAATACAAGTATGTGTATGCCAATAAAACTACATCTATATTAGGATGGCGAAAAAAGGAAATGTATTTTTCGTTATGATACCCTTTAAATTTGTCAAAAAAATGAGGCACGTACACATGTATTATTTTTTGTCACCAAAATTTTGGAAATCTCCCTTAAAATACTACTATAAATTTGAGAAAAAAAAATATCTGCGGTCGATACATCATCAGGACGTACATCAAATAGTAGGAGAAGCTCGGCCAAACAAGGGTGTAAGCGCCAATTATATATATATATATGTATATGTATATATACTAGCTGGCCCGGCTAACTTTGTTCCGCCCTAGAGGCAATAAAAAAGCAGATTTTTGATTTTATTAAGTTAATTTTTTTATTAATCAAGTATTTCAATGAAGCTTTAATAGAATGCACTCTTCAGTTAAGCACCTTGTGATACACGACATTTTTTGTTTTATTATCAGGTGCAAGAACAAACAACGCAGATGGTTTTCCGACCCGTGAACATGCAACGTGTCATATGAACGATGTGTTTCAGATATTTTTTGCAGTTGCCCAGTATGACAGCGTGTAAGCCTGATATCGCGTTTTTCCAAGTTTTCATCAACAATCAGGATGGCAACTTCATCTATTGTGGGAGCGTTAAATGTGCGATCGTGTATTTCAGATGGTCTGCTCTGATCACGACTTTGTAGTCATCATTTGGCATGCGTTCCAAAGCACTCTTGAAGAGCCTGACCAACGCATGATGTTCATGAAGTAGTTGCTGCAGATCTTTAAGAATTGCTATTTTCATTGCTGCATTGATCCCTTGACGTCGATCAAGTTGTTCTTCCATGTTGCCCAAGAAGTATATTTGTAAAAATGTATGCTGTGCATCTTCAAAAGGTTGCAGTGATCCAAGTCGATGGCGAATCTGCCCTTGTATCTATAAAAAGCAAAGTCAGTATTTTTTATTTATAAACACTTTTTTTATACTCAGCAAACATAATACGTATGAATAAGTAAGTTCAAAAACAAATCAATAAATACCTTGAATGTCGGATTAAATCCTCGTTCTTCGATAATGTCTGCCCCAAATGAGGCCATTTGGAAACAACTATTGTATTTTTAAGTGTTTGCAAGAAAATGACGTGATTCTGGTGTTTCGTCACAAAGCAATGAATGCAATGGCTCAGGTGGCGGAGTCAATAATGGAAATTTCACTCTTCCACTAAGGCAGCACAATCGGGGCGCTTCTCCGGAAAACTTCAATGCGCCACACCACTCGCAAGTAACGTTCATTGGCCCGTTTGTATTGGGCCATTGCATTGCATTGGGCATTGCTAGGATGCAAGCAGTAATCAGTGTCGAAACGCTGCTTCAAATCAGCACTTGATAATTCTCTTCTTGTGCGTCGAAAATGATCTACTTGTTGATCTCTGTTATTCGCTCGACGACTTCGCATTGCCAACGGAGCCGTTTCACGGGCTGCCTCGCTGTGCTCTTGTGATTGAGAAGCATGAAGTCGAGCTATACTAACGCGGCTCTCTTCACGGTCAATTCTTTGTGCTTCTTCAGTCGTTTTATTCGCAATGTTTCGTATCCTTCTTGCATTACGGCTTTGTCGGGAAAGATTCGATCGTGTTGGTCGCGGCATTGATAATGATGATTCAAATAGAATACAAATTACTGTGATTATATATTTCTGACAAAATTTATATTATCAAATTTTCTACTTAACCATAGACAAAATTACGTTTAGCTGTCATTTGCGTTTTGTTATTCCATTCCGTTCGAATGGGATAAAAAGTATGCTATGTCCGTGTCCTGATTCTAGGCTACCTCTCCACCAATTTTCAGCCAAATCGGTTCAGCCGTTCTCGAGTTATAAGTAGTGTAACTAACATGACTTTCTTTTATATTGTATATAGGTATATATATATATATGTATATATAGCAACCCATGTCTGAAACGCAAGTTCTCTTTTATACATTTAATTTTTAGGGGTAAATTATTCCTAACAGGACAGAGTACACAAAATACTAACGTTCAGTCACCAAACGACTGTTTCTTATCAGGACTATGTAAGCAAACGACAAGACTTTGAAAACATAGTAATAATAATCTTCTGAAGTAACATTTCAGAAAATCTTCAAAATTTATTAAAAAAAAATGTTAGTTAGTTCTTTATAAAACATCTTAGAATATGTACTTTAATTTAAAGAATAACCTGTCCTTTCGGTCGTCTTTCGTCCTTTTTCTATGGATATGTTCAATGTTATATCCCCTCGTCGCGCCCGTATTTCTCACTTATGTGAAGTACAATCCCTTACCTACGACCCACTGTAGCCCTCTGAATACCATTAGTATCCCATTTTTCTGCATGTGTCCATATGTATGTATGCTCGTGTAACTGTTAAATTGCAATTATGATTTTACAACTTACTTAAACAGCAAGTGCCTAGATAGGTATCAGTACTACTCGTAACTTTTAGAGCAAAGTGGTATATAATGCATCATAAATTTTTTAAATTTTACCTGTGCACGATTTTTTAGTGGCAATAAATGTTTTTGACCGCTCTGCTTGTGTGACAGAGAGCAGTTGTAGGATAAAATGCTATGCAGTAAGAGAAAGAGGAAACCTTAAGGCCAATTGTTGTGGAATCCTGAATTGCTGGCACTTAATTTTTACTGCAGATTTGTTGGCAATTTGTTTGAGGTGTTGCGAAATTATCTGTAAGTACCATTTAGGTGGATAAAAGCGATGGCTGCCAGCTGAAATCGTGACACGTACTGCAATAAAAATTAAATTTGATTAACCAGTTAACTGCGAAATTTAGGTTTAAAAGTGCTACACGGACTGTGTTATCAAAATTAAGCGATGGCGTTTTTGCCCATCGAACGTAAAAAATGATCAAATAATACGAATGTACAAGCAAAGAGTTGTAGTAATACGATTAAAACTTAATTTATATTAAAAAATTACTTGAAACAACTTGAAAAAATTATCACAAATTAAACACATTTAGAGATATTTCATCAAAACTATTGCAAATTGTTACCCTACATGTGCCGAAAGTTTGGTATAGAAAAAAATAAGCTCCCAGCAATAGTTTTTGCTATTAAAAGAAACAATTTATTTACAAGACTTCCAGACTCCATTTTAAAAATTACCTTATCTTGCCCTGCAGTTTACAAATGTAGTCACCATATACCCTTAATATGTAAGGAAGTTCAAATGACTTCTTCGCTAAACCAAAATTTTTCTTATTTTGAAACAGGTTTTTTACATAATTTCTGGTATATACGAGGTGTGTTCAAAAAATATCGGAGGTTACGTATATTAGAATTTCGATTTTTTTGTGGCGATATGTTGGTACTCATGCGTTCACTCATGACGAGTTCGGCCATTTTAGGTCTTCAGTTGATTGTTGACAGCTGCTTTGCTTGCACGTGTTTGACTGTGTCATATGGAGAAGTTAATTTGGACCAAAGCAACGTTTATCGGTGGTACAAAATGTTCTCAGAAGGCCGAAAAGATGTGAACGACGAAAAGCGTGATCGACGCCCGAGCACTTCAACAACAGACGAAAAAATTGATGAAGTGAACAAAATGGTATTGACCAATCGTCGAACCACTGTGAAAAAAGTTGCTGAGCACCTAAACACATCGATTGGCTCGTGCCATTCGATTTTTTTCAATGGTTTGGGCATGAGACGATACACCGCGAAATTCGTACCAAAATTGCTCAATTTCGATCAAAAGCAGCATCGCATGAACATTGCAATGAGATGTTGGACTCTGTCCGCGAAGACCCAAATTTGCTCCAGAGGGTCATAACTAGTGCAGAACCGTGGGTTTATGGTTATGACGTGGAAAACAAAACTCAATCACCACAATGGAAGCTGCCGCACGAACCAAGACCGAAAAAAGCGCGAAAGTTTTGCTTACCGTTTTCTTCAATTGCACGGGCGTTGTGCATCATGAGTTCTTGCCACAGGGTAAAACGGAATATTACCTGCAAGTAAGCGATCCGCCAGAAACGCCCGGATTTACACGACACACAATCCATATACACGCACCATAAAAAAATATAGAATAAAATCTGAGTAGATAATTTCACATTAAATATCTATTAAATTTCACCGAAAAATATTAACACAAGTAAAGATTTAACCTATACAATTACACTGAGCTTTCGAACTTGGCTATATTTTATTACTATTTACTAGAAGGAGCATTTCCTATCATCAACTTGATTACCATTATAATCTGGATTAATATAATTTGAAAGCAGTACCTTTGGAATCACCAAGTAACAACATTAGTAATGATAGATTTTAAATCGAAATGAGAATCTTCCTTGTCCACAAATGATACTTTGAAATTACGAAGGGGGTTCAATAAGTTCACTTGTTGGAAATAAAGACACCATTTTTTTACCAATTTTTTTCATGGGGTATGGGAATAAATTTCCGCCCATTTTTAGCCAAAGTTATGAATTATTTAAACAATAATAATACATGATATTATGTGAAGTATGTGTCATTGGAAGCTACAACTTTACTCCATCTTTCAGGTAGCATACAGATTCCTCTGACGAAAAATTCAAGTTCTTTTGACTTGATCCATTCTTGAGCCAGCTTGCCATGATCTCATAAGAAGTGAACAGCTCTTCAATAAGAGCTGACTGCATTGACCGGAAGAGATGGTAATCCGAAAGTGGACTGCCTGGGGAATACGGCGGGTGGGGCAAGATTTCCCAATTCAGTCACTATAAATATTTCTGGACCGATTTAGCAAGAAGAATCTCACATGTCACCAAACGTCTCTCGATATCCCTCTCCTTCAATTTATATGGCACGCAGTTATCTGCTTTCTGGACCATTCCCATCGCGTGCGAATATTTACCGACGGTTGATCTGTCAACATCAGCTGGACTTTTCCATAATAGGTAAAAATAAAGCATGACGTCCTGCAAATGCTGTTTTTTTGGAACGAACGCAGACATTTTTCACGTGAGATAAAAAGGATATTTACGCTTCAAACGAATGTCAACTACTGCGATCGAGACCTCACATATACACCTTCAAATTACCAGTATATTGCTAGGGGCCGGTTTGGTTTTTGGATTACAAATAATCTAGTCCTAGAAATATTGCTTCAGCAAAGGAAAAAAGGGCTGCTTCGCGTTGAAAAGATCAAGTGAAGTTAGCTTACAGTTGGTCAGAGTGCTGAGCTTATATCAAAGAGTCTAGCTCATTGGAAATCACACACACAGATAGCTTGAAGATGGGTTAAAAAATCAGTGCCGTGGATTGCCCCGCCGCTAGTCCAGCACCAGAATGAACCACCAGCTGTCTGCTCAGCTAAAAACTAACGGTATATGCGAGGTATTCTTAGTGTTTTAAAATTGCTTATATGTGCTTTTACTGCACCGATCTACTAGATAAAGAAGAAGTGAATGAAAATGTTGTAAATGGTGGGCTGAAAATTTATTTTAATTGAACGTAAGCTTGAAAGCAGCTTTTGTCATGAATCCCTATGTGCACTGAATTATAATTTATTCTCTTGGCACATTGAAGTTTACAAAATTCCATCAAGTAAACAGAATAAAGCAACATTCGTTTTAACTATTTTCTACTGATTTTGATAAGCGGAAATGTACTTTCATTTTACGACTTTTAATCTAAAAATGTGTCTTTATTTTCATAGCTTATTTTTTCTTCTCTTTACAGGTATGTAAGTGTCAATGTGAAAAGCTATATAAGGAAGAAAGGTGCGTGCAAACAAACACGCACATGTTTATAGCAATATTTACACACTGAAAGACGCACATCCGTTCCAGCAGAAATTGGCTACATGTGGGTCTGCGATTGTATTCTCTGCTTTGCAAGTAATTTTTTCCTATTTTCAAGCGTGAGTTTGTCACTTTCACTTATCGCAAAACAATATTTTTTCTCCATTCTGTTCAATATCTTGTACTTTTCCTTTACTTCCTTTTCATTTTTATATTTATTGGCATTGGCATGCAAAATAAGCAACACATTGCCATTCAACAAATAAAAGCCATATGCCTACATACATGCATACATATCTACCAGTAATTCAGATACAGTGCACTCACAATAGCTCGAAATAAGGAACACCAGAGTTCGAGTTAACGCAATGTTTGGATTTTCCAATATTTGATTAGATTTTCTACTCGCAATTACTCCATTTTTCTTGAATAATATAAAACACTTAATTTCTGTGTCATTAAAAAAAAAATTCATTCGGTCTGAGCCGTATTGCGGGGCTTGCTAATTAAGAATATCAATAATATAAAAAAGGGAAATCTTTTGTTCGAGTTTTAAAATAGTCTGTAGAGGAGAAAAATGCTCAAGTTTCCGAATGTTAGAGAAATCGTGTGTTCGAGTTTTCGCGTGTGCACTGTGTATATGTGTATTTGTGTGCTTTAAAACTTATTAACACCCTAGTGACTCCAATATTAGCAGTGCTTGTTGATCCCGAAGTTTTGAGACTACTTTGAAAACATTCCAAAGTTTCGAGAATTGTCTCGAGTCATAATTTTTTGAATTCATTAAAAATCCAATAAGGTTTTTTCTTTTTCCTGAGAACTAGAATCTTTTCAATATATTAAAAAAAAGTTCCATAACAATTAAAGAAATTCAGAATAGCATAAACAAAGAATTCTTAAATCAGTTCATTGATTGGTAATTTTCTCATACCATAATTATTTAATTTTAAGTCCCAGCCAGCGGGAATGAAAATTCTCTTTCATAAAATTTATCTTTTTGGAGCCAAAAGCTCCCACGGGAGTCGAAAGAGTCAACAACTTAAAGTTTTTAGATTTAAAATATAAATGTGAAGATAGAAAAGCATTTAAAGTCAAGTTCTCTAACCATCGTCTAAGTTTTTTTCATACAAAACTTGCCAACAAAAACAATTTACACAAACAACATTTTACAATAATACAAATTTGTTTGCATATCAAAAATGGAGGATTCTGCAATTGGGATTAATTTCCGTTTTCTTTCAAAAATATTTCATTCCAAATCTTTGATAGACTTTAAAAACTAGAACAAAAAATGTAATCAACTTTCCCGGTATTTATATCAACAAATCCCAAAACTCTCGATACTTAAAAAGCAAATGAGAACGATTGACAATCCTAGCACATACGCAAACGCATTTATGTTTGTATTTTTAAGAAGTGAACTGCCAAACATCAACTGCTTAGAAGTGCATTGTGCCTGCAGATTATCATCAACTCACGAATGCAGATATTCGATTGTCTTTTGTTGGCAGCCATTTATTTTGTTTTTTAAATTCACCTATTTACATCAATTTTTGTTTCCCAGGCAAGTACCGTCAATATATGTATATGAAGCTCAGAAAAACACAGCCAACAGTGGCCTACAACACCGATGGAGACAAGTAGCTGCTGTCCTTATCTGCATTTACAAGCAACCTCATTCAGTTGTATACAATTGAGTATTTTATATGTGCACACATACCAGTCAACAGAATTGGGAAAAATTCAAAACATTTATTTTTATGAAATTGACGTAACTGAAATCAGAAATCAACTTTAACACTTCTTACTCGTAATAGAAAAATATTTGATCATATTTGCTAACTTCGACTAATTAAAAAAAAAATTGAAATGTGTTGCACTGTAGTTTTACTTAACAAAAGTCGTACACTCATGACGATCGCTTTTCTACTGCCATCAAAAAATTTAAAAATTCCCAAATCATGTTTCGCACTTTCGTTTACATAAAGCATGCATAATGGATTGCCTGACTCTGTTATAAGACATACAATTATTGTCAAGACCTTTCTTTCACATATATGGAATTTTTTCACAAGCTTTGACCTCTTCAATTTATTAATTACTGAATTCAGTTAACGTGAAAGTTGTTTATAGAATTTCAGATTTCTGTAGTGATTTAAGTTTAAGGTATAGGCAAAGTCGAATGCCTCAGATTGACAATGACTGACCTAACTCGAAGTGCGGGCACAAATGCCCTTAGATCGAAGAGCAAACCTCCACTTTATTTGTTACTACTAGATATTGCAACATAGTGACATTTCAGTGGCTGAAAAACCAAAAACTCGCAATAAAAATGTATGCGCGAGAGAATCTAAACCCATTTAAGGGGTCAGTCTACTTTGGAGACTCGAAAAAAAGGCTATATTCGTGATTTTTTTTTTGAGAAAACTATAAATGATAGTAATATAAAATTTGTTTGATTTATTAAATAAAGTCTTAAAATTCAGAAATAAATTTTTTTTTATTCAATTTTATAGTATTTTTAGTAAAAAAATAGCAGTGAAGCGTAACGTCTCAAACATGGGTTGGTGAGGCAGCTCCATCAGAACTCAAGAACGGCTTGTCTGAAACAAAAAAATCAAAATGTTTCAGATTCAGTAAGATACTGGCTACAAAATGACCCTCGGATATTAGGTTTTAATGAAGACAAAAAAAATGGCTGATAAAAATGGAAAATTTTTGATAGAACGGTTTTTTTTTTCGCATATTTAAAAAAAATATATAGTAAAAATTTAAAATTTCAAAACCCCCGAGCGTCAATTTGGTGCAAATTATGTCTAGAATAGGTGATCCAAATTTTATGAAAATCGGTTGATTAGTTTTTGAGATACAGTGGAGCTAGATTTTGAAAACGTTGTTTTGAGAAAAACGCGTTTAAAGTTTTTAATGCACGCTATACGCGCAGGTAGACGAAATGATGTTCAGGTAAAAAAAAAATAGTTAGAGTGCTCGGATTTTCTTAAAATTTTTACACAATATTTCTGGATATATATACTTTCAAATTATGAAAAAAAAAAAATTGAAAAATTTTAAAGTGACAAAGTAGACTAACCCCTTAAGATGAGGAATCTACAGCGGTTACTTTTGACATCACTCAAAGCACAAATAACATTAAGCGTACTGAGGCTTTCTAAATTAAATATATGTATTTTGACGGAAATACTAGCGGCACACTGGACCAGATACCAGATATGGACCAGCGAATAATGATTTATGTTGAGAAAGCAGTAAAATCCATTCAGCTCTTCCCGTACGAGCCCTTGCATTTCGAAGTTTGTGTCTCAGATTTCTTAGAGAGATCACCTCTACAAGGAATTAGAATATTTTCGACTCAGCTTCTCATAGTTGATTTAGGAACCTGCAGGGATAAATTCAAGCAAATTTTCTTCCAGCTAAAATCTGGAGTCCAGTAATCTTCAATGGATTCCTGTAGTGAACTAGGTAGTTCTTAATTAAAGATCAACTCGCCTATTCTAACGTGTAAGTAAAAAATAAAATTAGAAAATATGGTTTCGTAAAAAATTATTCTTTGTGAAAAATATGCTACAATACCGCTGCCTAAGTTTCGCCCAATACTGTAGACAAATACTTAAAAAAAGCACCACTTGTGCTTAGAGAATTATTATGGATGTCTGCGTGAGTTGCGGCAAATGGAAATGCTTGTAGCAAGCAAATCCGATTTTGTGGAGAACTCTCCACTCGGTTGTATGTGTATAAGTATGTGTAAGCCACTGCAGAGCCCGCGAATTCAGCGCAAAGGTTGAGCTACTATGTTCCTTCATGCATTACGTGACGCACGTAACGCACATGCGAGCGATTTGACAGCATATAAATGAGATGTACGCAACATATAAAATGTAATGACAGCAAAGCAAATATACTTTGGTGGCGTACGTATACGTATATGGTGGCTCGTGCGAGTATACAGTGGCTTAGCGAGTGCACGAGAGTAGACGAGTGGATGAGGGGTTATGTATCGTTCGTTGGGACTAAGTAAACTCTTAACGTGTAGCAAATCAAAAATCACTCAAATTGAATTTTAAGTGAAAAATTACATTTTCTGTCTTACAGTCGCTTTCATTTTGCATCACTCGCTTAAGATGCGTTTGAAAAATGATTATACAGCATCATGGGAAATAGGCAGCTTTGGTAAGCTCATTTCAATTTTAACTAAAACTTGGGGAAGTCAATAACACGCGATCCGGTAACCTACACAGTGAGCCATGCGATTTTGTTAGAGTGAGTTCTAAGAAACCAGCTGAAGTTAGTTGAAAGTGATTCATGAAGAGGCGAATAGTCCGCAATGAAAACTATCCTACTGTGGCGTAGAAATCCCACCCCAGCTACAAGTGCCGACGGGATTAATATTCGTCAGCAGCACCAACTTCTCACAAAATTTTCAATGAATGGTTTTTGCTGTCACAATTACCACATCTGCTACTTTTGCATTTACTTTTACAGGGTGCTCGGTGACAGAATTAGGTTTCAAATTTAAAGCTTCTCCCAAGCCGATGAGGGTATGAGTTAGCTTCGCTATTCGAGCAGCTCATTTAGTCATGAAGACGGGTGAACAACGTGCATTCGCAATTGGCGCGTGATTCATGTCCACCTGCTCGTCGTATATTTTGTTCACGTTATAATATTCGATGTTTACGCTATGCCTCCAGCCCACAGCCAGGGCCCAGGCGGGCCACAAGAACAAAGGAGAACATTTAACTAGTCGCCACACGCTTGCACGATAATTCGGGTTAGAATCTGCTTAAAAATTTTTACGAATTTTTTCAACGTAATCAAAATAATGATACTTTTGGAGATACGCTTAAATCGATTCAACATACCTGAATCCTAACGTTTTTCCGAAATTCAAATGAAAAACTAGTAGCAATATTTCTTATGGAGAGTGATGCACCCTAATGTATGTACTTAGAAGTTCAAGATCAACAAATAGCTACTTGCAAAATTACTAAGTGATTTATTTAAGTTGCGATTTCTGCTCAGTTATTCTGGATTGCTTATTTATGCCAATGACTTTGCTATCGTTTTCACTTAAATTACTGAATAATTCATGCTCTATCATCCGCATACTTAAAATAAAAAAAGAAGTAAAGTAATTACATGATATGAATAGTGTGGTATGTATGTATGTATTAATATTATTAGTGTATATGTTTGTTATACATATAATTTTACACTGATGTAAATATATAATCATATGCCAACGTCTGACAAAGAATAATGAAATTATCTGTTAATAGTAAGTGATGATATGATACGAGGGTATTATACGGTGATGTGGCGTTATGATGCTATGAGGTGATGATAATGAAATTAAATAATATTCGTCACATTATTATAGAGCGTTCACGACTGATATCGAATTTGATATGGCAGAAGAGTTTTGGACAACTTCTCTGAACTATAAAGTTGAGATACATATTACTGACTCTAAGATGTTAATATTGGGTTGGGGAAAAAGAAATGTCGTATTTGTGATCGAAATTTGACGCTTTATTTAACGTACTTAGAATTATCCTATTCAAGTCAAAAATGCCTCATTTTGTTCGTAAACTGGTTGCCATTTAGAAGGCAACTTCATTATCTCCCCTTTATAAAACCCGCTCCTTATTTGCAAAAAACTCAGACAACCAGTTTTCGCAAGCCTCTTTTGAGGCCAACTTGGTATCGCCAAGGGCGTTTTGCATGGGCCGGAAGAGATGATAGTCACTTGGTGCCAGGTCCAGACTATATGGTGGGTGCGATAGGACATCCCATCCGAGCTCCCGTAGCTTCTGGCGGGTCATCAAAGATGTGTGAGGACGAGCGTTGTCGTGGTGGAACACAACACCATTCCTATTGGCCAATTATGGCCGCTTCTGGCCATAGTTGAGCAGCTCATAGTGGATAATTCCCTTCCAATCCCACCAAACACACAGCAAAATCTTCCTGGCTGTCAATCCGGGCTTGGCGATGGTTTGGGCTGGCTCGCCGCTTCTCGACCACGATCTTTTTCGCTTGACGTTGTCGTACGTGATCCACTTTTCAGCGCCAGTCACCATCCGCTTCAAAAATAGGTCAAGTTCGTTCCGTTTTAGCAGAGAATCGGAAGCGTTGATTCGGTTCAAGAGATTTTTGCGTCAAGACGTGTGGCACCCAAACATCCAGCTTTTTTTGGAATCCAATCTTCTGCAAAGGGTTCCAAACGGTTTTGTGGTCTACACCTAGTTCCTGACTAATCGAGCGAATGCTCACATGCCGGTCTCTTTGGATAATTTCAACGATTTTATCAGTCACTACGACGATTGGCCTACCAGTACGGGGTGCATCTTCGACATCTACTACACCAAAACGAAATTGATCGAACCAACGCTGTGCTGTGCGAATCGTTACAGTATCAGGCCCATAAACTTCAACAATTTTTGCCGCCTCCGTTGCCTTTTTACCTCTAAGGTAGTAAAAACGTAAAATATGACGAATTTCTTGCTTGGTGGACTCCATCTTTGACGCGCTATAACTTAAGACTGAAACGTACGATCACAACACTGCCATAGAGACAGTACAGTAGTACAGATTGTCATCTTCAAATCGGCGTTTAGTGTGACCCGATGCAATAAGTACAACGCAAGATATGTTTAAATGTCGCGCTCAGTTGACAAAATGTGACATTACTTTTCCCCGACCCAATATTAAGCGTTTTATTACTTCAGTTCTTACATATAATTGTTATTTTTATAATACTATTAATTAAACTGTGACACAAAGTAAAAGAATAAAAAGCTCAAGAATGAGTTATAGCAATTAATAAGGGCGAAGAAGAGCTGTAGAATGTTGAACGATCGCCAAATGTCACAACTTTTTTACTGTGTTCTGAAGTTTTCGTAATCTGTGTCAAGTTGGCCTTAATTTAAAAATAAATAATTAATAAATACAATTTAAAAATAACTGAACTGGTGTAAAACTACATTTACCATCAATATTGCCTTTAAAGGACTAACATAAAATTTAATGGCGCACATTTTTGCTTAATACTTTAACCCAACATTTTTCATTTTTCAGAACCTCTATAAATGGTTGAAGTGTGCGCCCCAATTAGATGTTTACGACCCGAAATAAACATACTACCAGATGCTGAAGGTTACCATAAAAATGCATAGGTTTCATTAATAATCTGTGAATTTGTATGGTAATCTTCAGCATCTGGTAGTAAGTCTATTTCGGGTACCAAATCATTGAAAGATTGAAGGCAAAGAAGTGAAGGGTCATTGAAAATCTCTGCAGCTATTGCAGTTTTCACATACACCGATTGGGTCTGTCTATTGAGATTACTCTGATTCTCAAATCACTCTGTATTGAGGAGAAAGAAAGAAAATTAACATAATTTGGTTAAGTGTATAGTATTGGTCGAACTCCTTTAAGGAATTCATTCTTTAAGGAGGCTGGAAGTCCCTTTACCAATAGATGTTATGATTACAGTGGTAAAAGATTCTTGTTTAGGATCACAGAGCTATTTCAATCCGCTAACTCTACTTAACATCCACGCATCTTTCTACTTATCCCTCTATCTCTTTATATGAATAACTAGCTATCCTAAGGAAATTTAGTTTTTTTCCTGAAAAATTTGAAATACTCTAAGAAGCCCCAGAAAACTGGGAAACTTGGTATAGTTAGAAGGATAGAAACCATGAAAGTTTCTAAGAAAATTTTTCAACCAAAGCGCTTATCTTCGAAGACAAATGTGTTGTTACATTTACACTTACCAAACCAATGTCGGATGATGCCCAAAAACATAATTATTATGAAAAAATACTAAAAGTCAATCAATAATTTTTCAAGTATTATACAAAAATTTTATTTATGGTTAACTATTACGAGTAGACTAAAATTATAGAGGTTTCTCCATAATATTTAGGACCAAGAATAAAAATTTAAGACCTCAAAAATTTCTATTTTGAAGCTTAAATGATAAAAGTCGTTTCACAAGTCATGAGTAAATCGGTTTCGAATAAGTAGATCTTTTTTGTATTATTTATTTCACCTTTTTGTATTATTTATTTCGTTCTAGCTCCGACTTCAAGTCAGACAACAATCAAGCAAACAAAAAACACTTTGTAGGATCCTTAATTATGTATTTTAAACGAACAAAAAATAAAAAAAAAAAAAAAAAAAAAAAGTATATTGCAGACTTAAAAGCATTTGTTGCACTAATAATAATTATCCAAAGACATTTTTAAATTGAAACTCAAAATAAAAATATTTCTTTATCTAACATCGCACATTCGTATTCCAAATGCATCACTCCGCCAGCGACTGCTCAGTTTTCTCAGTACATGTTCCACTGATTTGTTGCATTTATCGCATTTATTGACAATTTAATTTGCTTTAATTTTCAGATTCAAATTTATCACCGATTGCCATCTGCTGGCAAGAAATTTTTCAATGTCAGCAGCCACTCCAGACATTTGAGCAGCTTCAAAAATCACATGTGTCACATAAATCACTTGATTTTCAACTGCTTCCACAAAATATTTACACATTTTTTATCCCTAATTCTCGCAACATACCCGTGTTTTGGCGTCTAACTGAAAAGCAAGGATAATAAAAAATATGTAAATAAAAAAAATGCTGCCCTTAGAAAAAATATGTGGCAAGAGAACGTTTGACTGGTTGGCTGTCGCAAAAACGCTGATACACCATTACACGGCAAGAAAAACACTGACCGAGCACAACTAAGGTTTGCTTATGAAAGGGTAACGAACTTTGCTACCAAATAGGGTAAAATCCAATCCAATTTTCAAATCCTTAATTCTTTTAAATGAACATATTTACGTGTGTGCGTATGATGAGTATGCGAACATCTAAAAGTGTTTTATTACGACTCTTGCTGCTTATAAATTATGTTTATTTATATGAAATCGTTAAATGTTTGCTCAACTTACTATAAACTGCACATGGAATATATTTTAACATATTTGTTATACTTGTGCGATGTACTTCTTTACATGCTTATACGTCCTTCAGCTCTAGTGCACTATTGTATGTATCGGTGGTGGCGTCTTTTCAATTTATTAGAAAGCATTAAAATTGAAATCCTTTTCATTCTCAAAACTGACGAATCAACAATGGATTTGAATTCGAAGTATTCATACCTCTAACACACACACATATGTATATAGTTACGTAAATATTTCTGAGCATATGTGTATGAGCAAAATTCTGCAGATTGCTTTTGTATGAGAAATGCGCGGTGTGGTAACTCAGCTGAAAATTCTAAGCACTTTGACTGCAACAGATACAATGAAAATCGGCAGTAATTCCTTAGCAAATCACGTAGCAGCAGACACAAAAGCCTTTACAACAGCTACAAATAAAAATCAAAAAGCAAGCTTCCACTATGTCTAGGTATTGCAATAACAATAGGCATGTACAGGGTCTTACATATTCAAATTTAATTTTTAAATTGAATGGAAGAAGTACTTTGCACGCAAATTCCGTACAAAGTGAGCGAACATATTATGATTAATAATTAATTTAAGTTCTTTTTATAAAAATAAATTTTATTTTTTAACAAAAACCACATAAGTTCAAGTTGCAAACATTGTGCAAAACTCTTAAACACTCATCCATTTTTTATAAAAATGCCATACTTCCGTTTCATGGCCTATTTAGTTCTAAGATAATAAAGTGCAAGTTTGAAGTGGGTTTTTTTCATCGATTTTTGATAAGCTTTTTTCCTCATGGTGTTGTTGAGGATTTTCTCCATATAAGGAATGCAGAACAAGGAAAAAATAAGTTAAACTAAAAGTTCTATGTGCAAGTGGGCAAAAACTTATAAATTCGTGGTATTTCTATAATTTTGCCATGGACTGTAAAAGTATGTTTAGTAATATATGTATGTGAATGAGGATTTCATAAATCATGTTTTCGAAATTATAATTATTACTTTCTAAGTATCTTGTGCGCGAAAGTTTAAAGATTTCGATGTTTCTAAGAAATTTTCTATGGTATTTAGGCATAATTGGGGGTCAGTTTTGCTCATTTCGCACTGACTGTTATCACTCGAAATTCCAAATTTTATTGATATATTCGTAGAAGCTCTATCTTTGAGAAAACACCATGGCAAATATTTCAAGGGCCTTAGGCAGAGTGAACTTGGCAAATAAATCGCTACAGATTATAGTGAAATTATTTCCTTCTAGCAGTAAAGTTTCGATTCTTTGCAGTTGTAGCGTGTTGTATGTATCATCTTGTTGAAACCACATACCGTCAATATCGATTTGGCTTATAGTAGGACACGACATGATAGGCCCATTTGCTATGAAAAACACTCAATTCAAAGCATTGCATACTCTTCAATGGTTTTTTACAACAGGAGATATTTTTAATTTAATAATCCGAGGAAACGTGTGATGGGGTTCTTATGTCTTGCGCTCAGCCAGTCGGCAAAAATTTTCGCCGTAGTGAGTGATATCCACCGAAATCGGAAAATGCGCAATGCCATAGCAATAAAGACCTTTTGCTACCAACTTCGAGTTTCTTATTTTCTTCGAAAAAAATTTCAAAATTTTATTCGAATTTTTGGCTTTTGACCCTTAACCCTAGACTACTAAAATTGGTAAATTTTACTCATAAATTTCCCATAATACTGATAGCGCTACTGCTGTAACTAGATGCGACAGGTGGTGGATATACCACAAGTGGTTAACCATGTAGTAGACCTTTCCACATTCGCATCGCTGTCGCGTACTCTCTTCAATTGGGGCGCTTACAAGAAAACCAATGTGAGTGAGTTTTCCTCATACTTAGAAATGAGAGCATATATCTGTGAGTGATTCTTACGCATAGTTAGCAATTTGCACATACAACACTCGGTTAATTTTTACTATTGTTTATGTGGCAAAATCACTTATATAGCTATTCTGATTGAAAGAGAAGCATCGGAAGGCGTACACAATCCGCAAGTATTGCGGATAGAGTATGAAGAGACATGCTCATGGTAATTTTAAATGGATATTGTGAGCAAGGAGTTGAAATTTTTTTAAATGTAAATGGATTAATAGCAAAAATATGTAATGCACTTTATTATCTATATTTGATTAATGTGCCATATTACCAGTAACTGGAAAAATATTACACATGGCTAGTAATAATGCACTAATACCGAAGGTCAGTATTATAGGGCTAACATCTTTGTATTAAAAGCGATAGAACTCTGGTATTTGTAAAAAAACAAAAATAATGAAAGCTCGAGCATAGCAGGCCCTGTACGTGCTTATATGAGTGACAGCCATCAACAGCACCTTGCCTCATTTTACTTGCAGATATCATTTACATTTCCATTGCTTATGAATTCTCACATAACTCATACGCCATGCTGTGCCAACACGTGCAGGGTAACTACATTTGTAGGTAGTTGTATGAAATACTAAATATGTTTGCTAGGCTGTTTTAATTTTTGCAACCTGTCTTCCAGGTGAATACGATTAAATATGTGCTTTGTTTAGGGGTTTCACTGTTGGTGAGGTAGGTGTCAGTCTATGGATACTGATACGGATTTAAGAAATTTAAGCCACACTGTTGTAAGAAATTACGATTTTGAGAATTGTTTAGAACTTATAGAATAAGCGAAAGCAAATATACGTGTCTTCTTGAACTAAAATTAAAGATCAAAAGTGAGGTAAGTAAGCCGTAAAAAATTTGTGTTTGCACATACGGCAAGCCACCGCTCGAAACCGTCACATGCTCAACAAATATTGGCTTTTCTATAGAAGTATGTGGCAATTTAAATTACTAACTTATTCAACAAACCAACTTAGATGAAAATTTCACTCGAAAATATGTATTTTTATCCAAATCTAAATTGTTTTTCAGCTCCTCCAAAGCTCATTGGGAAGAGTGAAGTTGAAGAGGATATCCTTCTTCCAATTCGCTCCAATTCAATTTCGAATTTGGGCGATCATACAATTTTATATACATTATACTTACGCTTCAATTGGGGCTTTTGTTTCCTTGAAAAATACCAATTTTCATTTACCCTAATTTCAATAATCAACTTTGCCACACAAGCCGCGTCAGAAATAGTCAACCTACTCCGATTTCGGTGAAATTTAGTATACACTATTAATCTACTTAGGAAAGGAAAAATATGACTGATTGGTTCACTGGCTTACCGAATCCTCTTGGGGTGGCGTCATTAAATATGGCCCGATTTTGATAAAATTTGTTTTGCACATTTGTTTTCCTGTAAAAGTAAAAGTCTGTAATAGGATGGCGATGGATATATTTTTACGTTCACGACTCATACAGAACCTGAGCCCAATTATAAAATATGATTCATTTATAATGAAAATTTTTCAACGAATTTTTTTTAAATTTAAATTCATTATGTATGTCATATTATTTTTAATATTACAGTGCAGTGCTTGGAATAAATTAGGTTTGTGCGAACTTTTAATTTCGATAAAATTAAAGTATTTCGGTGTACTTTGCAAATAAATTAAAAAACAAATAAGTTTAATCCCAACTTTGTCGATTTTGCTTTTACTATTTGTCTTTAAGTAAATACCGTTAAGTCTAAAGACAAAAGCAGAGAGATCATCAAATCAGTATTTGGCGTTTTACGTGAAATTCTGTGAGTCAAATTCAATCGAAATCTTCTTACAGGACCAATACGTTTTATAAGGGTCACACAAAAGTATTTTAAATGTAATTTTGTTTGCACAATTATTAATTTTACGGTTGTTGGGCCTTAATGCGCTGCGACAACTGTTGTGGTCTTTTGTGCTTTACTGCAAGCTTGAAACTGGGAACTTCTGATGAATTTAGGTACCTCCTTAAGTTTTCTGTTCTATATCACTAATGGTTTTAGGTGTGCGAGTCTTTGTCTTTTGAAAGATGCACTTTCGCATTCTATAGTTTCATTATCCAATTCGCAAAAACTGCTTACACTTACTACTACCGATTTTCCCTACAGTATCTAGTGAGAGTTCATAAGTCCTCTCTATACAACTAAGTCCTACTTTAATGGTTTCCTGGAAGGAAAAATATACAATCATCTCTCACATCTCATCACAAGTAGGCTATTGTCTAGTAGATTATCCATCTAGTGTCGTGTGAGTTCCCTGACTTCTCTGCCTTTGATACATTTCTTTATGTGGGCTTTGGTAAGGCTACACAAGGGGTCAATGGTCTTTGGGAATAGTGCCTAATTTCGTTAGACAATTAGCCCGTTCGTTACCATCATTATCTTCTTGCCAAGGTAATCAGCCCAGTAAGACGGTGCTCTTCCTGCACACATATTCCAAGTATTCCTCAATGAGTTTGAATAATTTTATGTAAGACTGCACGTAAAGTTGCTAGACTGCTTGGCAAAATGCAAATACGCTTGGAAGTTGTCCCTCTACGCAAGCCAATATTTTGAAACAAAAAAGTCTTTATTAATTGTTGTCAATAGACATATAATATTATATGTAACACTAGCTGATAAGCCATAATTAAAAAAAAATAATTGGGCAGTATTTTCATCATTGGTTGTACCATGACTTTGCTTTACTCTGTCAACTATCAAACCCTTTCGAGCTTTTAGATTGAATTCCGATCTTATATTCATAAAACATTCTTTTGTTTTTCTCCCCATATACACCGAAATTTATTTGGTCCGTAGTTTTAAAAAAATCCTACAATTATCAACTGAATGCTCACTGAAGCGAGATCGTAATAGTACTGCTCAATATGCAGAATGCAAAATTAATTTTCCGTATTATAAGCAGAAAATGGCCAGCTTTTCGATGCTTAAAAGCGAGAAATATTGTATGTATATGCAAACCAGACTCGAACAATTTGATAGTAGCATAGAGTGTAAAAGATAATACGTACTTATGATA
>JAYXIM010054356.1:0-16843 GCA_037575425.1 Anastrepha fraterculus
TAGGGCATCCTAAAAAAGTTGTCTCTGTTTAATTTGCCAGAGAGGATGTTGCGAGCGCAGCTCATCAATTTGACGGACATTAACCAAATAAAAAAGAAGAAGAGAAGCGTTGCTGCGGAAATAAGATAGAGCAAAAGGGAAAATCCAGGGTAGCAAACGAATTATTAAGCAACTAATTCATCTACATATATAGTATTATATATAGGTACTTATTTGCACTGGTGGGAAAATAAACCCCAGTAAAAATACACAGGTAAATCACATGAATCGAAATGAGTTATTTAAGTAGAAAAAAAGCGAAATTATTGAAATTGCAGAATGCATTTATCATAGGCTGGGCTTAAAAAAACAGAACCATAAAATATTAAATAAATTTCTGGTAGTAAATTTCTTTAGAAATTTATTTAGTAAGCAGTTTTATATTCCAATAGATTTTAGTTTAATGAAATGCAAGTTTGAAGAGACTCAAAATTCTCGCTGCCTATTGATAATTTTTTCTTTGACGATGCTCCATATCAGAGACTGGCTTCGAATAGTCTCGAGCCGTCTCGAGTATCATACCCTAAATTTGGTACAAGTAAACACAACTGTCGCCAGCTATGCGGGCATGTAGAGTATAAACATTCTATTTTTCAGTTTGTGTAGTTTGCATGATTGCTGATTTGTGTTTTTGGGTATGCATCATGACGGATACTCGTGAAGTTTGGTATGTTATACATGCATTGATTATGAGCGGAGCACACAATCTCGAGTGCTACTCGCGTACTTCTATTTTCTTCTACATATATGCACATACATAAAAGCGGTTTAGATGAGTGTAAATAAAGAAAAAGGACAAAGAAGTTTATAATACACAGCAAAAGAAGAAGAAGTTGTTCAACTAGTGCATGCAAGGACAAACAATACTCGCGAGTGGCTCGCGCCTTGGCTGTGGTGACGCGAGCCTGTGTGATACATACAACATTTCTATACTCGTTCATGCTATAAACACTGTGGTAGAAGACACGAGTATCAATTTGTTACCGCAACCGTCGTGCACAAACAGCGAACGGCTCATTATTTGCTACTGAACATAAACGCCTGATCATACAATGCACTAGTAAAAGATCGCGTATACACACAATCTAGGTATCCGTCGCAGCTCCCTGCTCCATATTTTCATAAAAACAAAATGTTATTCACTCACCAATCACAACTTTAAGCTGCTTTAAACTTGTACTGTGGTAAAGTAGAACTAAATGGCTATAAATTTGCATATCTGGAACTTTTTTAAAAGCTCCGAATAAAAGCTTACGAAATCTTGATGGAAATTGGATGAATGTTCAACAATTTTGCTTAAAGTTTGAAACTGAGATTTAAGAGCTCCTTGTTATTAGAACAACATATGTGTTTGAAATAAAAATAGTGAATAGTGATCTGAAAAAAAAAATATATATTGTATATTCCAAATATTTTTGAATATATATGTGGCTACCTTATAATTATGCCACTCAATTCATATCCAGAGTTTAGTGTTTGCCTGCCCAGAGGCTACCGTTACTGAATAAGTGTTTTTTATTATTTGATGCTTCATATCCACTTTGAACCAGACACTAGCCATATGGTGGTCTCGCATCACCCCTCTCGGCTACAGCGAACGCTTAATTAATGAAAATTGCTGTTTTTCTTTTTCATCCTATATATTTTATTCCCTCCTTCCACTGTTCACCCTTCCTACTTAATTTCCTTCTTATACTTTTTCACTCTTTCTACTTTTTTCATCCCTTCTACTTTATTCGCCCCTTGTACTTTATTCACTCTTTCCACTTTATTTACTCTTTCTACTTTATTCACTCCTTCTACTATTCCTCACTCTAACTCCAGCAAGTAAATTAATCATACGTCCCGTTATACATTGACATATTAATACATTGACTTGAGCGCTCACAAATTTCTAGCGGCCAACTGTGCTCCTAATGAAATCATTAATCTCAATTTAAAGTATCAAGCAAAAAACAACAAAAACGATAATTCACAAACCTAACCGTTAAATATATTTAACATCAGATTGTGTGGACGCATAGCAGCGACGAATTCGTAGGCCCTTGTTTTACTCAGTCAACTAAGTCAACTTCTACTCGCACATTCATAGAAAGTTAAATGAAAAAAGCACTTTTAGAAATAGTAATGATGCTGGCTTTCTTCTCCTTAGTGACATTTTTCTCCGTTTCTCCTACAAGAAAACCTATGTACGTGTAACGTTCACAACTAACATTGATGAAAACTTAAAGTGAACGAGTGAAAGGGTGATTGTCATTTTCATTTTTATTTTCCTTTATGTCTGAGTAGTTGTCAGTGCCAATTCCAATGATATCTGCTTCGTCGGAATGTGTGGCAAGAATCGTTAAAATACATGAAAAAGGTGGTAAAAACATGACAATTCAGACAGACTACGAATTACTGCAATTTATTTTTGATTCATCATTCTAACAATTTCAGGATGTCTGCGAATTGTTGCAATGCTGGCAAAGGCGAAAGTGAAGGCGGAGGTAACAGCAATGAAATGTATAAGTTATGAAGTGCAGGAAAAATGGTATAGGATGTGCCTAGATTTTGTTTTAGCTATATGTATTGTGTATGTGTGTAATATTTGGTTGTAACACGTTTCGTCTGCGGAGAAAAAATTTAGAGACAGCATGCTTTTAAGAGCTTTTTTATAAAAGAGGCTGTCTGTAAAGTCGGTTTACTGACGATAGTTTAACGTGATAACGTCTAAGAAAATACTGATTGAATGGTTGCATTTTGCAAAAGAAAATTTTAATTTTATTTGTTTGATAGATATTTTGTATGGATATAGATAATGAGTTAACATTAACATAACATAATAAACTTTAACATAACATAACATAACATAACATAACATAACATAACATAACATAACATAACATAACATAACATAACATAACATAACATAACATAACATAACATAACATAACATAACATAACATAACATAACATAACATAACATAACATAACATAACATAACATAATATAACATAACATACCATAACATAACATTACATTACATTACATTACATAACATAACATAACATAACATAACAAATTACCCCGTATTAAAGCACTTATCAACAGCTTTCATTTGATACCCATATTGTACATACACAACCAAAGGTTACCCGGGTCCACGTTTTGACCTATATCTCGAGACCCCAGTCACGGAGCGGCATGAAAAATACTCTGTACTAAAGCATTCACCAACAGCTTCAATTTGATATCCATATTGTACAAACACATTCTAGGGTCCACGTTTTGGTCTCTATCTCGAGACCCTAGTCACGGAGCAGCATGAAAAATACTCTGGACTAAAGCATTCACCAACAGCTTCCATTTGATACCCATATTGTACATACACATCCGAAGGTTACCCGGGTCCACGTTTTGACCTATATCTCGAGCCCTATTTCCAAAATAAAATATAATCCATGTTACTCGTGGATGATGTAGCTTTCGAATGGTGAAAGAATTTTTAAAATCGGTCCAGTAGTTTTGAGCCTATTCATTACAAACAAACAAAGTTTTCCTCTTTATAATATTAGTATAGACAACATATCTTATAAGGTATATGGTAAATATTACCATACATTTTTTCCTTCATATATAATAAAAAAATTAATAATTATAACATTAAAACAACAGGTATTATTAACAAACTTGGTTTTATTTTAAATTCTTCAAGTGAATCAAATTAATAATAATCAATAAGAAGGCATATGCAAATACAAATACGTGAATTTATATATGTACATTTGCGCATATACATACATACATATATACGCTCACTTAAGTAGGAGAGAGCAAGATATCGAACGTTGCCGTTCGTTTGCTTTGTTTGCTTTGTCGTTCGTTCCGCCCTTTCGCTTGCAGTTCATTCAATGCAATGAGCAAGGTAACACTAATATGAGCAAGGTAACACTAATATGAGCAAGGTAACACTAATATGAGCAAGGTAACGGCAATGAGCAAGGTAACTACATATGAACAGTAATGAGCAAGGTAACTACATATGAACAGTAATGAGCAAGGTAACTACATATGAACAGTAATGAGCAAGGTAACGACACATTTTTTCGTGCGTGCAGCCTGTTAAATCGAATTATAAGACGTTATCACGTCAAAAATGTTGGACTAAGGAGGCTACTCTTTAAGATTGCTGAAAGATGAGCTAGCATTTTGTTATAAATTACGAAAACTTATTACTAGCCCTTATGAGCTGACGATAGAGCACTTATAATTGCAAGTACTCAATAAACTTTCGATAACCATCGTCGGATGCATGAATAACGAACTGAGTATGAAATCATAACAAACCTCAGTTTTTCAACGTTCATCGTATATTGGAACCAAATTTCAGAACCATTGTGACAAGAAAGAATGTCATGTATTTTTATGACTTGGAGCTTTTCTTCAACTGAAGCAAGTAGATATCTAAGCATTATTAAAATTATTTTTCTTTCTTTAAAAACAGAAATATATAACAAATTCGAAAATAAGTGATTTGGTTTCTTTTTCAAATATCAGCTTCGCTGGTGAATGTGAAAAAATTACGTAATTATCCAGGGGGAATTTCAATTGGAGAGAGTAAAACATATCGAACTACTATTATTAAAAACCAATGAAATAATACATTTTTGAAAATTGTTATTAATAGCGTCCTGATTTTTAATACCAAGATTAAAAACTCAGGCTGTGTTGCTGATTCTGTGCTGAGTTCTTCTTAGCGCATTAATAAAGTTGTTAGTAATGATTATGTTGTTTTCCTTAGGCTATGATATAATTGATGTAAGTTCAATTGATCACGGCACTGTGTACCTTTAAAATGCTTCAAGGAATAGTTATATATATGCGCCATTAGACACCAGAAGAGAGCTAGTTATATATTCTGAGCTAAGTTCAATACTGTTACGCGTTACGTCTATGATCTCAAAAGACATTCCTTTGTGGAAAAACAAAGTTTTAGGATGCAACATTTTGGATTATCAGGCGGTTAAAAATTGTATATTTCTTATACATAACTAATTGAATACAAGGCTCTCAAATACCTTTAAGAGAATTTAAGATTGATGAGATCTAATAGGCATCAAAGTCTGATTGACCCCAAATATTCGCACTTATCCTTATCAAGGTTATCCTTCGCTAATGCTGTCAGGCTATGGAATTATATTTTTGGATATGTCAAGGCTGTGAGTGGTAGGAATAACTATATACAAAGGCGTAATACAAAAACACTTTAGTTGTATAAAATTAATGTTATTTTGAGTAAATTATTACCCTTTCTCTGTCTCTCGCAATTATATGCCTGTTTTATGACTATTTTTATATTTATCTCTTGGTTTATTTGAATTTGAAACATACAAACATATATAGTTAAATTTACTGGTATTATTTTCTTAATTTGTAGTTTTAAGTTTGCATTATTTAAACAATAGTTGACTAAAAAGTCGTATGTATACAGCCTAATTAGTTAAAAAATAGGAAGACTTAATATATATGTATAGTGGCCGAATGGGTGTGTGCGTGGCTACCATTTGGTACAGTTGTGGTTGAAACCCATTCTGGATAAGAACATCAAATGGTAGCAAAGAATTTTCGGAGGCGCCACAAAACTACATATATCTTCTTTTCTGGAACAATATCAGGATGAACATCTCAAGGAGGAGCTCATAGCTTTATTTCCCATAAAAGAGTTCAATAAGACCTATGCGAGAATGAGATAGAGATTAACGTTTTAAAAAATCTTCTCACAGTATTTCACATCTTTGATACCATAGATTTAATTATCATGAAATATCACCATTAGAAGGAATCAATTCTGCGCTTCCCCTCTGGAGAAAAAAACAAACAAAAGACACCAAGACGTAAAATATATCGATTGTATTTTTTATATGCGAATATCACCGTAATTTCTTTTGAGTAATGGCAATATCGCCATAGTGGCCACGGTACCCGAATGGGTTGGTGTGTGACTACCATTTGGATATGGCAAACTTCCGAGTGTATTTCTGCGACGAAAGAGCTCCTCATAAAAATAACTGACGTTCGGAGCCAGCCTTCAAGCTGTAGGTCCCTCCAGTTGTCGAACAACATAAAGGCGCACGCCACAAGTAGGAGGAGGAGCTCGGCCAAACACATAAGAAGAGTGAAAGCCGCAATTTTATATATATAATGGCAACATCGACCGCGTCGTAGTAAAAAATAATCATCCATTTTTTCATATAGAACATTTTTTTTTTTAGTTATATGTTGGTTTACGTGAAATCAATAAAAAACATTATAGAATATAATTATTACAAAAACTTGTTTTCCTTCGTAGCATTTATGGGACGGTAAGCGGTTTAAAATATAATATTTTTTCTCAAAATCTACGTACTGTTGTCCAGAAGGGTAGTCTCATGAAGTGATCTAAGTTTGCGCAAATCCGAGCAGCTTAAACATGATTGGAATAATATAGGCTAAAAAAGTTAGATCAAAGCTTCTACTTCTTTGTTATCTTCACTATTTTTCGAGGACAGAGACAAAATTTTGACCAAAAATGCCATGGCCGCTACATAAAATACTACCGAGAAAGACCATAAGGTTGAAGTGCAAACCTCCAATAAATCTAATATTATCTACGTACATACAACACTTCCACATAAAATCTTTGCAAGAATTTTAGTAATACAAAAATGGCAATGACGTGCACGCTGTTAACTTAGAATAAATGTATATATATAAATGTATTTAAATGTATATATAACACCTTGTTTGGATGTTTGGGCGAGCTGCTCCTCCTATTTGTGGTGTGCGTCTTGATGTTGTTCCACAAATGGAGGGACCTACAGTTTCAAGCCGACTCCGAACGGCAGATATTTTTTATGAGGAGATTTTTCATTGCAGAAATAAACTCGGAGGTTTGCAATTGCCTACCGAGGGGCGACCGCTATTAGAAAAAAAACTTTTTCTTAATTTTGGTGTTTCACCGAGATTCGAACCTACGCCGAAATAAATGTATATGTCACACAAAATTCGTTCGATTTACTTGTTCAACCCCATCAGCTTCTGCAATGATATTGTATGGAAGACCAAGCTTCTCTACACAGTGACCGATGACAATGAAAATGAATGGCGGGTAATCTCTAACACTTTAAGCATCCTGCTTCTGTCGTACTCAGATCAAAGTGTTTTTGAAATAGCACACGATAGGATAGAATTCCATCTATCTTGCGCTTATTTCGGCAGATTGAAATAGTGGCTGATCTAGAGAAAACCCCCGATCCAACTCCAGGTTCCATCTTGCATCCGTCGGTGATAACAGAGGTACCTATGTACGTGCAAGATCTCTCCTCGTTCCAATCCAGCCTACCTGGGAAGATAACTCTAGCACAACCCTCAAAACTCAGTTTGCAGATGGTGAGATCTGTACGAAGTACAAAGATGGAAGAGGAAATCTGCATCAAAATGCTACCATACCCTAAAGGAGATTGCCTCCAGAGACCAACCTCCTTTAATCTAATAGCGTCTGAGCAGCAACGGATTTAACTTGAAGATCAACGGGAAGTAAGTGCAGAAAGAAATTAAGGCCGGCATTGATATAATATTTATTTGCAGGAAACATTTAAAGCTTGACGGTTAAAAAGTAGCAAAAATATAAAATAAATAAGTTTTTTTTATTTTTAATTAAAGCTGGGAAGCGTAGCTCGGCAAACACCCAACAAACAATGCGTGCGAATATGTACATATGTACATACATTATAACTATACATATACGAGATGTGTTCAAAAAGTATCGCGAATTTTGTGTTTTTCCAAAAAATTATTTACTTATTCATTAATATCTAATTTTTCCCCTTCAAAGTAATCCCCATGAGATATTATGCACTTGTGCCAACGTTTTTTCCAATCTTCGAAGCACATCAAAAAATCATTTTTTTATATTGTTCAGCTACTCCTTCGATGCCGTCTTTATCTCGTTAATCGTAGCGTAGCGTCGTCCTTTCATGGGCGTCTTCAGTTTCGGGAACAAGAAAAAAGTCACAGGGGGCCAGATCTGGGGAAAACGGTGGCTGTGGCATCATTAGTGTGTTGTTTTTGGCCAAAAAGTCGCGCACAAACAACGATGTGTGAGCAGGGACGTTATCGTGATGCAAGAGCCAATTTTTGTTCTTCCACAAATCCGGGCGTTTCTGGCGGGTTGCTTCCCGCAAATTGCGCATAACTTGCAGGTAATATTCCTTATTGACCGTTTTGCCCTGTGGCAAGAACTCATGATGCAATTCTCTCCTGTAATCGAAGAAAATGGTAAGCAAAACTGTTACATTCCACCGAACTTGACGCGCTTTTTTCGGTCTTGGTTCCTGCGGCAGCTTCCATTGAGATGATTGAGCTTTGGTTTCCACGTCATAATCATAAACCCACGATTCGTCACCAGTTATGACCCTCTGGAGTAAATTTGGGTAGTCGCGGACAGAGTCCAACATCTCATTAGCAATGTTCATGCGGTGCTGCTTTTGGTCAAAATTGAGCAGTTTTGGTACGAATTTTGCGGCGACACGTCTCATGCCCAAATCATTGAAAAATATCGAACGGCACGAGCCAATCGATGTGTTTAGGTCCTCATCAACTTTTTTCACAGTGATTCGACGATTAGCCAATACCAGTTTGTTCACTTCATCAATTTTTTCGTCTGTTGTTTAAGTGCTAGGGCGTCCGGCACGCTTTTCGTCATTCACATCTTCTCGGCCTTCTGAGAACATTTTGTAGCACCGATAAACGTTGCTTTGCTGTAAAGTAGCTTCTCCGTATGACACAGTCAACATTCGGAATGCATGCGCGTACTTAATTTCGTTTTTCACACAAAATTTGATACAGGTTCTTTGATCCATCTTTTTGAATAGCTAAAACTCGAAGACGAGCCGAAACACGTGCAAGCAAAGCAGCTGTCAACAATTAACTGAACACTCAAAATGGCCGAACTTGTCGGCATGAGTGAGAGACATGAGTACCAACATATCGCCACAAAAAAATCGAAATTCGAAAATATGTAACCTGCGAAAATTCAAAATTCGCGACACTCGACACAACACACCTCGTATGTAACGTAGATTAATCATATTTTTTGTACAATAGATAAAGTTTCCGCCTGCTTAGAGCTTTAGTACTTTACACCAATAAAAACTCGATATTTATAAGTAATAGCCAAAATATATTTGCTGGCGACTATAGTTGTGAACTGTATGCCGATTGAAATAGTATTTGCAGTAGAAAGCTAAGAGCTCTATGCAACAACATGGCACGATATGATTTAAGTACGCGTTTTTTGAAATACCCTTTATTTATCACTCTAAGCGAAACGAGCACATTTCCGAATTCTTCATAAAAATGTAGCCAATAGCTTTTGGTGGCATCCCTAAGGCCAGGCGCTTAACTTTACTGGTTAAAGTCATGACAACTCAAGAGCTCAGTTATCTCAACGACCGACTTGCGATCAGTAATTATGTTTTTTTAGATTCCCTACCATTCGCCCTGAGAATCAGTTCTTTACCATCCTAGTCCGTCTTTACAATAGTTTGTCACCCGCTAAATAGCAAAGAACGCAGGCTTTACTGTAATTGCTAAGAGTTTCTTCAAATTTTCTCTATTTCAAGATTTCTTTGTTCACGTCTATAATGGCAATATAATAGTGTGGCGTACTTTTGCCCATAAGCCAACTTAATGTTTGTTTGAAAAGCGCGCTACTGAAATTTACCGGGAAATATTTTTGTGAGTCTTTTTAACCCTTCATCGAATCTAAAAACTTAATAGTTTTTTCAATTCAAAAATAGGGATGAAAATGCTCCGCAGGGGTAAGAAATAGTGGAGCAAAATGTTCCACCAAAATGTGTAACTATGGATTATATACCCTTAGACAACCTTAATGTAAATGTAGTTTTATACGATTTTTTTAAATGACTTAGATCAACTAAAAACTAAACAAATGAAATTGCAATACATTGCAAAATAAATCTCATTTAGGGATTAAAGGAACGGTGGTCGAGTACTCTACATCTTGTCCGCCTTTAATAATAATTATGTATATTGAGTTCATATCTTTGTTTGACTTACCGACTGATGTGATTTTAAGAAAATATATTTGCTGTAAATAGAAAACCTTATATCCATTTTTCTCAAATGTTTGATTTTCTAAGTTATGGCGTTCTTTCAGAAAACAAGTGATATAAAAATGTGTACGTTAAATGAGACTTCTAAGGTATATTTAAAGTATGTTTGTGGATTTTCCTTGTTTTTAAAGTCAGCCTACTTTAGCTGAGCACTTGTGAACGGTGTCTTTGAAAAGTAGCTTATTTTCTAGTAAAAATATATATATATACATATACATATATATATATATAAATGGTAGCACACTATTTTCTAAATATCCACATATACATTTTTTCATATTCCAATAGCGCTTATTCTAATACTCCTTCTAGAAATATTTAACATTTTAGATTGGACCAGTCAACCACTTGACTCTCGCATAAGTCAAGAAAATAAATTTTTATTAAATGCTATATACCACTTTCATATTACTATGTATGTATATATGTATATATGCAGCTACATCCAAATGCAAATGTTGCCTTGTCAAACAAAGGGATTTGCAGAAATTCAATAAAAAAGATTGTGACTGCTTTGCGAATGAGGCAAAATATAATATGAAGAAGTGAAAAAGGAAGGCAACCACCAGACAGGTACGAAAGTATCAGACATTTAGCCAATTTACACGTAATTTGTATAGCTGTAATAAGTAAAGATTTGTTGGAAATTGTAAATATACACACACGGTCATGACCACACAAAGAATGAATGTAGCGCATGCAAATATTTTCAGCAGACGACTTTTGTAGCGGAACGCATATTTTATAAGCACGAGCGGAGTTACGCGCAACAGCCACGCAGGTAGTAAGAGAATATATTCGTAAATACATTGATGTTGTAATAACCCTGCAGAAAAACTCAGATTTGGGAAACTGTGCACTTGTAGTGATTTTAGCCGTATGTCTGATTCAAGTATTTTCTTTTATTCTCCCAAGAAATTAGTATATTTCTTATACGAAACTGTTTTAGGACGTGACAGTTTTCCCCTACTAAATTTTGTTTTGGACAGCTCGTACCTAGTTTAAATTTGATATATGGTAACTAGCAAGCCTTTCATTACTTTAAGTAGTTCCGACCCAGTTGCATTTTGTATCTATGGGAAACTGTAACCCGGCTGGCACTGCTGGCGCTGTCGCAATAGTGTAAGTGTTAGAACATTAGCAAACTATCATTGGGATGAACTAGGTTAGATCTAATCTTTCTGTTTAATCTATCGCTGTGGGAAAATGTGGAAACTTTAATCTGTCTATTGTGGTAGCTGTAAAGGGGAGGTATGACCAAAATAAAGGGGAGATATACATAAAAAATAATAAAGAGAAAATCACATAGTCGGCTTGGCTTGGTAACAGCCTGTATCGCTCTATATCAAGGAGTACGAGGTGTGTTAAAAAAATAAGGCGAATTGTCATTTTTCTCACAAAATATTTATTTATTCATCAATTTCTATTTTATCTCCTTCAAAGTAGTCATTCTCAGATATAATACCCTTGTGCCAGAGGTTTTTCCAATCCTCGAAATAGTTTTTGGTATGTCCTTGAGTTCTCTCAGCTCTCAGCGATTCGATTTGTATCTCCTTAATCGTTGCAAAACGCCATCCTTTCATGAATATCTTCAGTCTTGGGAAAAGGAAAAGGCTCAAAATCTGGTGGGGGCCAAATCTTGTGAGTACGGTGGCTGAGGCTTGATAACGGTGTTGTTTTTGGCAAACAAAGATGTGGGGGCAGGTACATTATCATGATGCAAATGCCATGCATTTTTTCATCAATTCAGCAATTTTGGAACGAACTTCGCTGTCACACGCTTCATACCCAAAATTTCCCATTTCCGAAAAGGTTGCATGGTATCAGCTAACCGATATGCCGACGTTATCAGCAACTTTCCTAATTGTGATTCGACAATTCTCCATAACAAATTTCTTCACTTTTCACATTTTCATCGGTTGTTGATGTGCTGGGGCGTCCAGAGCGAGCGTCGTCATTCACATCTTCTCGATCTTATGTGAAAAGTTTGTACCACTTGGCAAGATTTTTTTGGCTCAGAGTACTCTCACCGTGTGCCACTGTCAACATTTCAAGTGTTTTTGAGCACTTAGTACCATTTGTTACACATATTTTGATGCAACTTCTTTGATCCATTTTTTCGTTAGCAGAAAATCGCCGAACACGCCAAACACTTGTCTTATTATGCCACACAAAAACAATTGCTAAAACCGTGAATATATCTTCGGGACAAGTGTACCAACATAAAAAAATAATAATCGAAAATCGAATGTACGTAGCCCGCGAAATTTAAAAATAACAATTTTTTGAACACACCTAGTATATTGGTAAGTTACCTGAAAGTTTTGGACCTGCGCTCCAAAGTCAAAAAATGAATGAAGTCCAGCTGGAGTAGTGATGGGCAATTACGAGATATTTAAGGCATCGAGATTGTTTCGAGTCGTCTGAATTTTTATTTTTATACCCATTGAGGGTATATAGGGTAAGGAAAATTTACTGAAGGCATTGCTTTTCTTTTAAATTACTATTCGGATTATCACAGGAGAAATAAAAAAATAGAAGAAATCCGTAGCGCTTCGTATATCCAATAATTATTGTAATTGCATGTGCAAAAGAAAATTGTCATGGATCACATCTAGTCCGATATATTTTAGCCGATTTTTATAGATTGTTAAACGAGACTGGCAGTGGGTTGCCAGAAAGAGCCTTGAAGATATTTTAGCAAAAGCGAGACCGAGGTGTTTTGGTCGACTATTAGCTAATCTTACGTTAATCTAATCATGACTATTTGCAACTAGTAATTAATTTCTTGAGATATTTGAGCAATCGAAACAATTGATTAAAATATATCGGCACTCGCCAATTACTAATCAGGAGCTCGGCTTATATTCAAACATATTAATAGCGCCGGATATTGATAAAGCGTTCTATTATCTACAGGCCTACCCTACTATCTTTCAATGGCAAGCATTAGCAAGACCTAGAGTCATGTGCTTAACCAGGCGAAGATTTTTCATGATATCTAGGCAACACTAAAGGCTCCCTGCAACACTGTTACATACTCCGGATTTTTTGCACTCACTGCAACTGTTTTGTCAACATCGTTCAATTCAGCGAGTTATACCAGACGATAGACAAATTAAACTTAAAGATCCGCTAAAATCTGCCAGCCGAACTCAATCCTTTGTACGAAAAGCGCGATTTAACCCTCTAGTGCATAACAGTGCCTTTAGGCAATGCTTGCTTTGCAACAGAATTTTGAATTATTATGTAACTTTTTTATTTTAAAAGTTAAACGGACATATTCTCTACAATTTTATGACTCTTTTTTGATATGCAAAGTTTTTACTTAACTTGCCATTATATAATGAATGGCAGTTGTCCGCGAGAAACTGAGTATTGAGCATGCATAAAATAGTTGTGTGAAAAGTGTAAACTTTTAAGTATTTGTTCGCTGGTAATTTATATAAAGAAACCGATAAAAAAAATTCAGGTAAGTTATTTCATGTATTTTCAATGATATTCAGTTGTCAAAAGTGTTAGCTTTATGTATACTTCATTAGGGTGACTTTTCAAAGTTTCAATGCCTAAAGGCACCAGCATGCAGTTACCATGTGAATACTCTTTTGTAACGAACTTCTCTCCTTTGAAAATTTTAAAGTTAAAATGAATGGTTGGAAAGAAAAAATGCAAAACAAGGTTTCAAGTTTGACTGAAAAAGAAATTGAGGAGTTTCTGAACACTATTGATGTTATAGATGAAGAAGGCACTAATGACGTGGTCTCAACCGATGATGAAGATATAGATGACGGTATCAACTTGGTTGACAAATTCAGTTTTGGCTGTGGCGAACTGGGCATAAGTGTATCAGATCTAAATTTAACTTTAGTTACGCCTACAGCTTCCGAAGCCAGGGAAGAATCAAGTGTAAATTTACATGGTGACAGTACACCACCAGCTCCTCCAAAAAGGCCTAAGACGTGCGCAGGGGTCAGTAGTTATATATTCAAGAGATTTCATGGAAATGTTGTCCAGATGCGACAGAAGGATGAGGAAATAAACAAAATAGTGTGGAAAAAGAAAAGCATGAAAGTTCATGAAGATCAAATCAAATTCCACTGCCCGGATATGTCTGGTTTCGTACAATTAACTACTCCATATAAGTGTTTTTGCTAATTTCCTGATGAACATTTTTTTTCTACTATTGTAAATGAAACGAACTTATACGCGAAGCAGAAACAGATAGATATATGTACGGCTAATGCTATTTGGCCCTATATTGGAATACTTATTTTTATGTCAGTTTATAAATATCCAGGTGTTCGGTCATATTGGGGCCGACATGGTTTTGAGGCTATTCGTACAACAATGCCTGTAAACCGTTTCGAGGAGATAAATAGATTCATACAATTCGCTGATAGTGCACAACGGCCGGAAAAAAGCTCCGAGGATTATGACGTCAATTATAACGTGAGAAGGGTCATTGATCATATCAATACAAAGTTTTCTTCTATTCCAATGTAAGTAAGTCAAACCAATCATATATAATTATATATACATATATATATTTATAAATATATGTATTCATATATCTTATGTATATCTTAATGCAGGCCAAGATACAAACGAATTAAATTATTAAAAAAAATTAATACAAAAAATATAACTGATCGATCAAAAACGGAAATATGTGTACTTATTTTGGTACGGTACAATGATACCTTAACTGCATGGCAGTGCCTTTTGGCAAAAATTTCTTTTCCTAATTTTTGGCAAAACTGTAGGTAAAATATCAAAAGCGATGTCGGATTCGTATTCTCTGACGCTGAATTAAGCGAAGAAAATTTTTAAATTAAAAATTAAAAAAGTATGCACTAGAGGGTTAATATGCGTTCTCTTTAGTTTCTGCATTCCAGAGTCACATTCTGCAGACAGATGTCGCTACTTGCTGTATGAGCAAAGGTGTGGCTTCCGAATTGCGAGATTGTATCAGTCTTTAACCGTAATTCTCTTGCATTGGCACACATTTTCCTGCAGGGTATACGAAAAATTTTCAGATTCATACATTATTGCCATAAAGACAGTTGGTTGTAGTTGATTGTTATTTTTATTGTGCGTGTGTGTGCAAGTGCGCCTAGCAGCTGTTATGAATAAATTTTGTCGGTTTCTGTCATTTTCGCCTTAAAATTAATTCCGATATGTAGTCATTTGCATTATGCAGCTGGTTTTTTCGCTCATTGTACGCTTTTAGGCGCACGAGCGCTGACTATGCGTAATACCATTTCATTTGTGTGCTTGTCTTTAAGTTTATTTTTTTCATTTCTTGTCATTTTCTGGTGTGTTATTTTCTCTGGATATTCTGTTTTTACTTCTATTTTGATTTCTTTGTATGATACTTTCTTTTGTTTCCCATTCATTTCATTCGTTTGAGCGCAACAACGTATTTCACTTTTTTAACGTCATTGTTATGAGAAAAAGTTTGCGCAAATATGCGAATATGTCAAAAGGAGATAAAGATGTAACGAACACATTTAAGCTAAAACAGGAGGAAGTTCCAAGAATTGTTCGGTTTCACCTTCAATGCGCTGAAAACTAGGGACGTCACAGACGCTTGGGACGCTAGTTATGTGTTGCTGCGCAGTTACAGAGAAACTTAACAAATTTGTACGGTTTTCTGCGAACATAAATTGGTACATATATATTAGGGTGGTAAACAAATTAAGAATGTTAGGTCTTAAAAAATTTATAAGTTTAAAAATCAAAATACATATTTTTTCTTAAAAAACAAAAATTATTTTTTAATACTTTTTCTATATTTTATTTAAAATAGTAAATAAATTACTAAATCTTTTTTAACTATTATTAACACTAACCCAGTTAAAAACCATTTTATGAAAGAGTATTTCTTCCCGTATGAAATAGTTGAAAAATTTAATTCCTTCAAGTACCTCTAAAAAATTTCAGACAAAAAAATACTGGTGCTCAGTTTTCATTTCGTTTCAAAAGCTTACTGCTTTGAACTTGTTTAAATATCATAGTTTTGGTCCACCCTAAAATATAAATGCACGTAATATTGCATAAACACACATAAATGCAAATACTCTAGCCTCTATGCCCTTTGGTCGCAACTTCGGATTCGTTCATGTTGCGTACAAAATATTTTTATTTTTATTCGGGTTTCACCTTTGAGTTTTAAGGTTTACTTTCTTTTTTTCTGCTTGCATGCCATTCTCATTTGTTGACTTTTGCTTGTATTTTCCTTTGACACCACAAACATAAAACTGCGTCTTCTGTTACATACGTTAAAGAGGATTAGCATTTACAATTCATAAGCTGTCAACCCTGTTACATGAAACTGGCTCGGATAAGATTGTACAGCGAAAAAGGAGGGCGGGATAGAAAAGTGTAAACATTTAAATTTGGTTGAGACACGTTCGTGCAAAACAGATATTAACTCGTATATTTCATAACAAATGCAACTAGTCTTGAGGCAAAGTCATACCTTAAAGTTGAAAATACTTCTACATAAAAAATACGAGTTAAAAGTTGTTCGGAAAACTTAAATAAAGCCTTGCACTGCAATGTTTAAGTTTAACATCAGCAAACCTCTAATAAGACATTTGCTTTTATTTTTAAGTATACTCGTATACTAAAATTTCCCTCTGGCA
>JAYXIM010054363.1:0-12634 GCA_037575425.1 Anastrepha fraterculus
ATGATCATTGGGATAAACTTTTGCGTTTCATTAAATATGCCTCAAGATATAGAGATTACTAAATAAAAGAGTTTAACTGGTTTTAAAAACCGTAAACCGAATAATTGGCTTACACGAAAAATAAATCATGCCATTGTCGTTAAATTATAGTAAATATTTTTTTTTTCTTAATATTACAATAAATAAATTTCTAATTTTTTCTACTCTACTTTTATTTGCAATAAATACTATTACTATTTGAGTGGCTCAGTGCCATCCTTGCCTAAACCTCAATTTAGTCATTTCCTAATAATTAGTGACAAAGTTAATAGGTAATTAAAAATTAAACAGCCTTTTTAGGAAGGTTTGAATCATTTAATTAGATGTCAGCCTTGTCTCGTTCAAAAATTAGGGACGTGCAACTTTAGCACGGATAGTTTGGAGCATTTCTAAGTAGTGTCGCATAATAACTCCATATATGAAATTTTGAGGGTTAGGCAAGGATGGCACTGAGCCACTCATTTGTTCTTCTATAAAATATTTCGGACAATTTTTTTGTTGAAAATTTTAAATAAAAAAAGCCATTTTTGTAAAAAATCGATCTACCAAAATTGTTCTACTTACATCTACAAGGTGAAGTCCAAAATAAACCAGACTGAGCTAAAATAGAAACGACAGGAGTTTTGTTCTGATAACTTTGAGTTTATTTATTGAAAATAGTCCCCTCTGGCCTCGATACATTGTTTTGCGCGATCTAAAAGCTTTTCGAAAGAGTGCCTTTTGGATGGCTTCTACGGACGTAAAAAGTTTTCCTTTCATGACCAAATGCAATTTTCAGAAGAGGTAGAGATCACAGGGAGCCATATCAGGCGTATACAGTGAGTGATTGATGGTTAAAATGCGGTTTCTAGTCAAAAAATCAGTCAAAAGAGTAGATCGATGACATGGTGCATTAACATGCAATAAGCACCAGCTTCCTCCTTGGCGGTATTCAGGGCGAGTTCGACGAATTGCATAAAACAAACGCTTCAAAACGCTAAAATAGAGAGTTGCTTTGACGGTTTGACCCGTTGGCACGAATTCCTTGTGGACAATTCCTTTAGACAACTCCCTTTTTGTACCGATGACACAAGCATACTGACACTTTAGACGGAATAACCTCGCTTCCGAATGCCACCAAGCTTTCTCTTGAAATCAGCTAGGTATGTAACTTCCAACGCATTAAGTTATTAAAAAGATGGTGCCATCAAAAACATTTTTGTGACGCCAGTTTTCTTTATTTTTTGGACTTCACCTTGTATAACTCTTCATTAGTATAAATAGAAAAAAAAGTTTTCGCATGGACAGTTAGGAGCAGGTACATTTAGGCCGATCGCACGCTCTTCATCCAAAAAAGGGTTTCGTCGAAGAAAACTGAGTAGCCGCAATTTTATTTTATATTACTGTGAATAAAATAATTCATACAGTATAAGACATGTACAGTAAAGTGCTTTTGTTTAGAAATCTGATTAACTGCATTGCCATGCTGATTAAGTTTCCAAGCTAAGCTTATTTTTTTTGCCGCTGTCACTGGCATAACTCCTTAAAGCAACCAAAGAAGTTATATGCTAAAAATGGAGTAGGAATCAGTGGGTTCACATTTAAGTATGCAAAAATTATTTCTTTGAGCTATTCAGAGTTATAAGAGATCATGTTGAAAACTCTAAACTTGCGTGCTAAAGAGTTCGACTCGGTTAATTTGTGCAAGTACATATGCAGATGTGCATATATAAATACAGAATGATTAACGTTATTTATTTTCTGCTCCTTTCAATGTTTAACATTTGCATTACCACCGCATTTCCCAATATTTACAATTCAACCAACTTTTTATCAGCATTTCACCCCGCATTTCTGCGTATTTCCAGCAATCAGCTCGCATTTTGAATCGCGCGCACTTACTTTTATCAGCTGCGCTTACATTTAATGCTGCATTTTCAAATATTTCTTAAAAAGAAAAAAAAAAAATAGAAACGAGGGAAATATTCTGCACGCACAAATGTAATAAACACTATTTTTTACACCAAACGCGCGCAACTGTACAAACTCAATACACCGGCTGGTCCTTATACTCGTACTCGTATGGGTTGATAGCCGGCAGGAAGCACTAAAGTTCAGATACTGGTATTTAATAGAAGAAATCATACTAGTTCGTCATTGACTAGAATAATACCAGTATAAAAATAAAACATTTTTTTTTTTAGATAAGGAAGTCTAAGTTAAGATAAAGAATTAGATACTGTTGAATACATTTATTTTAAAGACTCTATATCTAAGTCTATGTATGAATTCTATTCACTTTATATCTTAGACGAATGAATTTACAATATGGTTACACTAGCTCACTAGCTTTGAAATGATTTTTCGCGAGCAATCGGAGTAATTTTATTCTCGACATACTATTATGAGATGAATCAGATGCCAATGAACCAGACATGCAATTAAGAAAAAACCTCTGTTTAGTAACAAAAGGCTTATGTAAAAAAAGCCTGGAAGAAAAATACTCTCAGCAAACGGAAACATTAAATATTACTCCGAAATTTCATCAGCATTATTTTCGTTCATGCCCCCTAAAGTGAATACCTCAAGTTTTAGGGTTATTAACTGGATTTTATTTAACATAATTTTTTTTAATTAATTTTTATTTTTTCATTTATTTTAAGTTTTTTTATGTTTTATATATTTTTTTCATGAAATTTGCTTTTACTTAAGTTTTTTTATTCAATTTTTTCATTTTTCTTTATTTTGTTTTTATTTAATTTTTTATTTTTTTTAGTTAATTTTTCTATCAAATATATGTTTTTATTTAATATACTTTTCTGAGTTAAATTTGTTTAATCTAAATTATGCGATTTAATATTATTTTAATTTTTTGTAGGTTTTTCTTATTGTACTTGTTTTTTGTATTGACGTTAACAGTCGGCGCTATAGCAACTTATTATTTTTATTATTCATTATTTTGTTTAAGTTTGTAAAAATTCATATATTTTTGTTTTCTTTATTTTTTATATTATATATTAATTTTTTTATTTTATTTTTATTTAAATTTTTTTTATTTTATTGAATTTAATTTTTTTTTTATTTGTATTTATTTTTATATTTTTATTGCATTTGCTTAGCGCTTTATATTATTTTTTCATTTCATTTTCTATTTTTTTTTAATTTGAATGTTTGAATGCTTCGCTAATTGGTTGGTTGGTTTAAGGGTGACCCCGCATCGGAGTGCCACATAGACCGCAAGTTGGGTCCGTTGTGTTGCCCTAGAGCTCATTATGTTACATGATTTCCCCACCTAACCGAGATTTTTATTGTGGATTTTGGTCAAAGATATTAATTCGTTTCGAGAATTTGATGAGAGATTCGATTTTCAGGTTCGAGAGTACTGAAAGATTGTCAATTGGTGGAGAGCCAAGAAGAGCGAGGCGACTTCTGGCTAGACCGGGACAACTGCACAGCAAATGTCTACTCGATACTTCCTCATCTTCGTCCTCGCAGTATCTGCACAGGTCGTTTTGAGGAACCCCGAGCCGACGTGCGTGAGTGCCCAACAGGCAGTGGCCGGTGATAAGAGATATTATATGCCTTAGTTCGTGTTTCGAAAGACTTATAAGGGTTTTTGTCTGTTTCAGATTGTAGGATGGCCAGATTTGTCTGGTCGTAAAGCAAATAGTTTCCACTCGCCACCTCCGATCAGCAATGCTGTGAAATTCTCGATCAATGAGTAATTTACATGTTGAGAGCGGAATGTGGATTGTGGGTAAGTTACTAACATTTGATTGCGCCGCTCCAGCTCTTGCGAGCTCATCAGCTTTGCAGTTACCTTCGAATCCACTGTGACCCGGTATCCAGATAACTTGGACAGAATTCTGAACACTTATCTCGTTAAGAGATAAGAGACAGGATCGAACCACATCTGAGTGTGTATAAGAGGAGCTGAGTGCTCGAACGGCCGCTTGACTGTCGGTGAAAAAGCGGATATCCTCTAGTGATATTCTATTTTCTAAGAGAGTTTTCGCAGCATACCAGATAGCGCATACTTCCGCTTGGAATACGCTACAGTAGTCGGGTAATCTAAGTGATAGATTGATGTGAGGGGAATTGGAAAAGATTCCAAATCCCACTTTGCCGTCTTGTTTTGAACCATCTGTATATATAGTCAGAGGGCCATTGATTTCGGTTAGATTTGTCTTCCATTCTTCCCTAGTTGGGAGTGAACAGGAGAATAGCAAGGGTGGTGATGGAAGACTTACATGATAGTCTATGTCAGAAGAGATAACAGTGTTTCTGTTCAGTATGGCCGAATGGCCAAGATACTTATTCCATTTCGATATAGCATTCATGCGTGTCGCTGCTTTCGCTGCAATCGCTTTGCCAGCCAGATCGATAGGGAACAAGTGAATCAACGTATTTAGAGCCTTAGTAGGTGTTGTACTTAAGCATCCTGTTATCAGGAGGCAGGCTGTTCTTTGGACTCGATTGATTGTGGCTACTCTACACCGTTTTTCGAGTGCTGTCCACCATAAAACCACACCGTAGAAGAGTATCGGTTTGATGATCGAAGTATACCTATATCCAATAAATAATCCGAGGTGAAAAACCCCAGGTTTTGCCTATAGCTTTCTTACAAGTATAAAGAACTATGAGAGCTTTTTTACATCTGTTTTCGATGTTCAATTTCCAACTCAACTTTCTATCTAGAATAACTCCTAGATATTTAGCTGAATCAGATAGGAGTAATGATTCCCCTTTTAAGGTTATTGTTTGCAGTGGAGGAGATTGTTGTTTCCTATTGAAGAGAACAAGATCTGTCTTTGCTGGATTCGCATTTAGTCCGCATTCGGTGCACCATTTTGACAGAATATTGATTGAGCGTTGCATGAGCTTCACTAATTACTGTACTAATTCTGTGTACAATTTTGATATGAAATAAAATAGTTTAAAGCTTTGGCGTGGAACGGTTGGTTTTCTCTATTTTTACTGCTAGAATTTTAGAATTGGATATGTTGGACTGGAATTATTTGGCTAGCACGGCTAGTATATTTTAGCTGGTATTTTGTTAATGCATGACCCGACAATTGACGTTTTGTATGGCACTGCTGTGGTTAAACAACACCTGCTAATGTGAAAAAAACATTGAGCACAAACTGGTTGCGCTGAAGAGTGAACTGGTAGTATTTTAATTCACTAGTATTATTCACTACAGATATGATATGTGCATATGTATTGAATTGTGCATATGTGAACCTACTTTTTCAGGTTATGACCTTTATTACTTTCAACATATACATATTACTCTCTAGATTCCTGCATATAGTCGTATACCTATGATTATAGTACTGCATATGTGCACACATATTTACATACATAAGTGTATGTGCGCGGTACAAGCCATGCGCCAGTGGCATTACTTAAGTTCGCACTTGTATTATGACATATGTGCTTACGTGTAGGTATGTGTGCATAATTATGGCCCGATTGCATGTTAGTTGCACACTGCGCATATCGAAAGCAGGAAGTACAATAACAATAACAACATCATTTGCCAACACTCTAACGAATGCCATGATAAGAAAAAAGTTCGAAAAGTTGTTGCACATCTTCATTTGCAACACATACTTGCAATTCGTAAATAGGTAACAGTGCAATACCTACCAACAACATTACGTAGTGTAACTGCAGTGTTGCCGTTTTTTTCGCTATCAAAAGAAAAAGTTCGAATTCCATTTATTCCCCTGCTTTGTTTTAAAAGTTCAATGGCGTCCCTTTGATAGGATTTCAGTAAAAAATCTACAACTTTCTAAAATTAAATAGCTTGATTTCATTCATAATAAATATCTGCTGCAAAAATTATGAACCAGAGAAAGCATCGGAGAAGTGGTCCGAAATTGAGGCATGGCTGTCTCGCATTGTCGTCGATCACGTCATGGCAAACCCTGAGGGTCAAGTGCCAGGATTTGATTCAATGGAGGTGATTCGCGGATACAGGGTGATCAAGTGCGATGATCAACTCTCCCTTAACGTCCTGCAAACAGTTGTGGGCAAGATCCAGAACGACTGGGAAGGTTTGAGGCTCAAACTAATCCCGGCCAGCGAAATCCCTCGACGGCCGAGAGCTCGCATCTGGATACCGAACATGGAGTTCGAAGCTTAGCAACTAATTCCATTTTTGCAGGCACACAACCGCATTGTTGCGATGGATGACTGGATCATCATCAAAGCGGAGGCTCCGGCAGTGTGTCCTCCAAATATCGGAGGAGAGCATCGAGCCACTGGGAAAAGTGGACAATAAACTTCGGTTCGGGGTCAGGAAAACGCAACTGAAGATATTCCGCTTTGCAAATCCGGAGGATGAACAGGACAAGGCTGACGGCGCCAACGAGTTGCTTACGGGCATGCAAATTGACGACGCCGCATCTACCAAAAACGATGGCGCTAACGAGCAACTCCCGGAAGTGTAGCTTGGCGACGCTGTCAAATTGTAAAGCGACCAGCAGCGTGGGTCTCAAGGTTGTCCAAATAAACCTGTAGCCCTCGCGGACTGCAACGGATAACCGAACCATTCTCCTGGCGGAGGAGGATGTCGACATCGCATTAATCCAGGAACCCTGGGTGCGGAGCACCGAGGTGAAGGGGTTTACTGGAAACAACGATAACCTTTTCTACAAACGGGCTGAAGGTAACCCCAGATCTTGTATTATAGCTAAGCAACATTTGAACATATTTTTAATTCCATAATATTGTTCACAGGATGTGACGGCTGTGGAGCTAGAAGCCACTGACGGTGTCGGCATCATACTGGCTTCCATCTACATGGCAAATGATCGGCCAGCACCACCGGAGGAAGCTCGTCGGCTTGGGGAATACATAAATCCTTAATGGCCAACAGACTGTGCCTTCACGGGGGTGTACTCTCTGTTTTCTATGTATCTTGGTTGTAGGTGAACTAGACTATTTCTAATTCCTGCTCATCACACTGAAGTGGTGGGGCAAAAATATCTTTCATTAGATACGAAGAAGGCAGCTCTGGTACTATTCACCCAGAGAAGGAAAACATTCTCGTTTGAACCACCCCTAAAGAGTACAAGGATCGGTTTTTCTACCCAAGCAACAAATTTTAGTGATATGGAACAACACGCCTGAGGAAGTACTTAAATCCATCAAAAGCCTCCAATTTAAGGCTTGCTCTCACCTACAATAGATGACATCAGAGGTTGGAATGCGTTATGGCGCAATAATAATAATAATAATAATAACGGTAATTATGGCGGCCGCCGTAGCAGCGTGGGTTGGTGCGTGAATACCATTCAATTCAGACCGTAGGTTATAATCTCGGTGAAGAAAACAAGCAAAAAAAGATCTTCTAATAGCGATCGCCCCTCGGCAGATAATGGTAAACCTACGAATGTATTTCTGCCTGGAAAAAGCGCCTAGTAAAAAATATCTGCCGTTCAGAGTGGGCTTGCAACTGTAGGTCCCTCCAGTTGTGGAAAAACATCAAGACGCACACCGCAAATAGGAGGAGAAGCTCGGCCAAACACTAAAAATGGTTGTCCCGCCTATTATACATATATGTGTATTAGGGCGGGTCGATTTAAAAATCGCTCATTGCTCTGTGAAAATCGTATTCTAGGGAACAAAATAAGAAACTTTGCCGAAGGAACCATACCTCTAAAACGAATTCTGATGTACCCCAATTTAAGTCGAACGAAAAACCCCACTTTGACCCATTTAGAGTGCTCCAATCGAGTCCAAATGTATGACCGACCCCCAGTAACTTTGAACGGCCGATCCACCCATGCCAGTGGCACACCCCCTGGAACTCCCCTGGAGGTTCCCCATACAATCATTTCAAAATATCACCATTTTTGGCCTTTACATGAGAAAAGAAACTAAAAAGTTCGACCCAAATTGGGGGACATCAGAATTCGTTTTAGAGGTATGGTTCCTCCGGCAAAGTTTCTTATTTTGTTCCCTAGAATATGATTTTCACTGAGCAATGGTCGATTTTTTTGCCTCCCCACAAATCGACCCGGCCTAATGTGTATATATGTTGAGCTCAAGGCAGAAATTTAAAAACTACGCAATTATAAACTGCTTTATTTATTTCGTCGGTCGATATTTCTACTTCAGACCACAGTCATTTGTATTTAAAAACTTCAAAACACAATTCAATTGAATTTCAGTGGGCGAAGACGCTTTGGTTTTAGTTTCTATCCTATTTCCATTCCTACTTTTTTTCTTCTCCGCCGAACATTTCTATCACCTCTGCTGGATAATTCTCTTGCACGTCTCTAATTTAGATTCTGATGTGCTGTGTCAAACAGTTGTGTGAATAAGGAGCGGTAACTCTTCAACTTTTTTCGGAACATCATCTGTACATTCGAATTCAATAAATCGTTCTGTTCTCTATTTTCCAGCATCTGACCGAAATACTTATACGCAGTCTATATTTGAATTTATTCACAATTATTTCGCGCTTACAGATTCGTAACATACACCAACTGTGAGATAAATGGTCTAAATTTAGCTCCGCTTCTTCCACCACTTGTATTCATAACTGACCGTTGGTTACATTTAAAAATGTTTATCAGTTCGATATGAAATATTCCGGTAAACATTTTTGAGAAACAAGTGGCAACACTGTCTACCCTCAACATTGCACTTTTATCATAAACTTCAGTTTTACCGCTGTCAGCTGATTGTGCGCACGCATTTCGAACATTTTTCAAATTGTATTTCTCTCTTTTCTCCGCCTTTTCTTGCTTCTTCGTTCTGCGTTTACTCCTCATTCACACCTTTTTCCGTTTACAACGCCGTTTAACCATTTTTCAGCAGTCATGCATTTCCTGTCCTGCACCGTAAATTATAATTCGCCCCACGTTGCAGTTCTCTGACTGCACATTCTCCTGTCACATACACTTATGCACATATGCGTTCTTATGTATATGTGGCGTATATTATTGTGTAATTGCACGCCATTTTCTCATTGCATTGCCTTACTTTGCGTTATAAATTTAAAAATTTGTATGTATTGAAAGTTTTTATGTTTGCGCCAATTAATGCCGACAAACGGTTGCGTAAATTAACGCCCCTTCTTTATTAGATTCCCTTAATATTACTTGTTTGTTTTTTGGTTTTGTTAATGTAATATTTCAATAGTGGATGTGTTAAGAGTATTAATAAATTAGCGGTTGTAACTTTTCTTATCGCAAAATGAACTAAATAATGTGTTAGTGAGGAGAGGGTTGCTAGAGTGAAAGTATATTACATAGCATGTTTGGTTTGTAGTTAAAAGACAACGTTAGTTATCTGGGTTTCATAAGCTCATGATTTAAATAGGCTAGTAGAGAAAAATAGAGAGCATACCTCACTTGCGCTCCCATGAAAATCTTACCAGATACTTAGCGATCCTTCTTCAGCGTAAAAGGAAGTGCAGCATCAGAGAAATGAGCATGAAAGAAAAATGAACAAGTCAGATGTAACTCGTTTAAGAAAGAGTTCTGCGCAGCTGGCGTACGTTAGTTTAGGAAAGAAAGTAACACAGGTTTGTCTAACGGTAATCGCGGGCAAATCAAACTATGTAAGACCGGTACAAGAGTCTTTGGGCTTTGTAAGTACATTTTTTAAGTAAGTACATATTTGAAAACCCCAGCTAATTCTAGTCATTCATCTGGACATCTGTTGTATAAGTGATAGTCAAATACAAGGAAAAGTCTCTATAAACTTTAGAGAGGACTATTTCGCACAAGATTTACGAGATGTAGCAAATAAGTTCCGGAAATTTTGTTATAACTCCACAACGCAGTGTTAGTTCTATTTGGAAAGAATGGGAAAATGGGAAATGTACTAAATTTTAGTCGAAGTTTGAAGTAGATACTTCGATTTTCACTTTATACGCTTATACGTATTTTTCGTAATTAATATTTTTAGTGGGATCATGAAAAAGAGTCACTCATATTACAAGCAATGGGCTGTGATCCGATTTTTCAATGGCAAATCTACGGAAATTTTCGGGAACCGGCATAGAAACTATGTGATGCTTATATTTTAGGTATATAATATGTCCAGCAGCCCCATGTAAAATTTAGCGGGAAACATATTTGTGAAAAATTTTTACCCTATAAATCCTTAGTAGATAGACATTTGAAAAAATACTCATAACAGAGGATATAATGCGTTAAAATGTATCAAAAAATATTTGTCATAAAATTTCACTATAAGTCTTTAAATTCCCGAAAGTCCAAGATTCAACTGAAGCGCCAGAAATAAGTCAAAACGAAAAGTCATAATTACTCAATAAGCCATTGCCGAGTATAGACTGGCATCTTCTCGGTATGCTTTCAGCCAGCTTTTCTGTGTAGCTCGTCGACAAACAGGACTAGATTTTGGGAACTTGACGCACGAGTTGCTTTAAATCATGGACTGGCCTTCCGGAAAGATGCGTTTTCAGCGGACCCCACACATTTTCAATGGGGTTGGCGTCTGGAGATTGGGAAGACCAGTTATGCATTGCTGTGACGCCATTTTCTTGTTGTGTTGTTTCTTAAAGTGTTTTTCTGAGATCAGTAGTTTTGATGATGTGGGACGGTAGGATATGTTCGCCTCCTTCAGTCGACGTTCAATGGTGCTGGCACTCACATCTATTCCCTTTTGTACTTCGCGTAGTCACAAAAAAATGTCCCGCTTAAAAAGTTGGACGATCACTTTGTCCAGCTTTTTTGTCGTCACTCGCTTCAAGCCACACTCGGAAAAGTCATCAACATTTTTGCACGCTGATTCCACACCACAAAAAACTTTTTTGATTTTTTAATTACTTTTGCCGCCGCGGCGTCAAATAATTTCGGTCCTTTCGAATGCGTGTATAAAAGTACCGTCTCAAAACGCTTCGTATACTTCTCACTCATTTTTGTTTGGTTGCGTTTACGGGAAAGATTCGAACGATATTAACCTGAGTTAGCACTGGCGTCGTAGCCCTTGAGTGAGACTATTAAGCAGCAAAAAGGAGAACGAAATATATCTTAAAGTTACAAGAAAAAAATCGGTTATTTTCTTCTAAAACAGACTGTACTTAGAGTAATTTGGTGTTTTGAGTGTGTACGAGAATAAGAAACATGGCTTTCGTGCTACTCTTAACATTTATTTACGAGACTTTTTGACTTCTGCTACGTAAATGCTCTGTAAAAGCTTCCCGCCTAAAAGCTGAAAATATATTTTTCTCATTAAATCGACAGCTTTGGAAGGCTTACCAGCGAAATACTTTAAAATTTTATTTGACTTTTCAATTCCCACGACGGCAATCAACTTCAATAATCGCAATTGATTTTTTACAACCCTTGGTTTAATAGCAGCTTGCAGTACTTGAACAATGGGATGTTGCATACACCAAAAACAAGCCGAATAAAAGAACCGAAGATGGGTAAGTAAAAATGCTATTACACGAATGTACCTTCAGAGAGCGGGTAGCGAGAAAGAGAAGCAGAGGGATGAAGAGACGCTTGACTTTTTGACGCTCAAGTCTAATACAAACTGACATCGTTCGTGTTGATGGTTTGGCGACCTTTGCTAAGATTGTAATAATAAAAAAAACCTTTCTGCACCAGTGGGTGTACTGTATATATATATATGCATTGCCATTCCGATAGATATTTCCTTTTGCTGTCACTCTTTACACTACCCGATACGATGTGAAAATTGTCTCTAACGCTATAAATCGTTCGGGTAGAGAGAGTAATAAAAAATATGTAAAAAATTGTCTATTTGTGTAATGAAAGCGCAAACCACATAATAATGGTAAAAAGCATGAACAAGAAACAAAAACCAAATGAAAAGGGCAGCGAAAAGTACTAAAAGCAAATTGATGAATGTCACATCCGTGCAAGGATATTCTACCAGCGCGCGCGTATACTCGTACCACAACCGCCACAAATTTAAAATTTTTCTCTACTAGCACATTCACTCAAATGCAAATTCTTATTTTTATGAGTTGTCTAAAAATATACCAAGGCGTGGGATGAGTTCTGCCAACCCAGAGCGTTTATTGGTAATAAATAATTTTTGCCGACGTTTTTGAATATTCTCTGGTTTTTTATACTATGCAGAGAAAAATTCAAAGAAGTCTGCGGGTTTTTATGCCTTTAAGAATTTAAGCTTTTTTCATTGCTCTTATTATCTTCCGTTTTCTTCTTATCGACGCCAGGTTTCCTATATTTTATTGCGTATCAATGAGAGCGAAGGAAATATAGAACTTTCATTTGTACTTTTGTTTTTGTAACAACTTGTGTGTCTCTAATTTGTGGTACAAAAGCATGTCACGTTTGAAGTATTTGGAATTAGATTCACTTGGACTATTCTCGTATTTTGACTGGAATAAATATGGTATATTACACTGTGCAATAGCCGCAAATATCCCTACCGATGAATTCGCAAAAGTTAGCTTAAATTTCTTTGTGACTTGAAGGCTTTGTCTGAAAATACTGCTGATCAAAATTTCCGAAGAATATTTTTCTTGAACTTTTTAATCTCCAAAAATTCCAAAAACCCATAATAAAGTTGAATGCTTAAGAGCTGAAAGCTATAAAAACTGTCCTACCGTTAAAGTTTACAAAGCGCATTTAAA